>PVJL010001792.1:0-233615 GCA_004026885.1 Lyroderma lyra
GTGTGTGTGTGTGTGTGTATAATTTATTTTTTACCCCCAGTCAATAGGGTAGAAGAAGTATCTGGCTTTCAGAGTCCTCAAAACTGAGTTCTTGGTGAAGAAATGTCACAGATGCTTGCAGCAGTAGCAGTTGCAATAACACGGAATTTCTGACACAGAAGTAGCCGGGAAAAACCACAGATTTCGTTAGTGCTCAGGGAGAACAACTACCGCGTTTTCTCATAAAGCCTGTTTAGTGGCATGGCTTCAGGCCCCAGAAATGTAAGGCTGGTTCCCTGGTGTTGTCACTTAGTCTGCAAACTGTCCAGTACCCAGAGATAGCTTCTGTTGCTTGTCCATCTAGGTACTACTCCCACCGGGAAGGGTTGAGGGTACATGAAAAGAAGGGATGGAAGACGAGTCTAAAAAGTGTGATTATGGAACTCCTGTCGATTTCTGAGCCAGAAGCTGATATAATCGTCGTGGTGCTTCGGGAAAATTAAACTGGCACCAGTGGGGAAGTTTTATTAAAGGGAGAGACTTGAGACAAGTTCCACTTAAGGCCAAGGCAAGGTCATCATACTAGTCTAGGTGAAATGCTGAGCAGGGACCAGATTGGGGCTCTGGATCACGGATAGTAGATGTAGAACGGTCTCCTCCCCGGTTTCACTGTTGGCAGGGAACGCACGTGAATTGCTTTTTCTTTCTTTCTCTCTCTCTTTTTAATTTAAATGTGTTGGGTGACATTAGTTAGTAAAATTATATAGGTTTCAAATGTACCATTCTATAATACCGCCGTATGTCTTTCTAATCACAATTTTTAATATAGTAGAAGTCACTACTGATCATTTTTATAGTATTTGAAAGAATTATCAAACTCAAATCTGTCAAGATGTCATGTGATGGTATCTTTTTTTTTTTTCCTTTTTGTATGTGGGTAGCTCCCTGGCTGGGAATCGAACCCAGGCCACAGTGCTGACAGTGCCAGCGCTGAAGCCTTAAGCCACTACACCACCAGGGAATTCCTTGATGGTATCTTCTTGATGTAGATTCAAGTTTGACTTTGACATATAAGCCTCCTTTTCCTCCTAAAACCTTACAAGGTGGAATGATTATATTTCTTTTACAGCTGATAAGAGCAACTGGGGATTCTCACGAGTGAACTCCCCCACTGTTTTCAAAATTCCCACCTGCCAGGCGACTTTAGCCCCTGTTAGCCTGGCTGAGGCTCCATTTCTTCTTTCACTCATATCAAGGGGCTCACGGAAAACTTAGCAATGCTCTGGTCACGGAGAGGACTACGGTGTCTTTTTGGCTTGCAGCCTAGGACCACTCGGAACTAATAGGAAAAGCAGAGAGAGCTGGGTAGGTAAGTAGAAGCCCAGTGGGGTTGATGACAACCACTCCCACCTATAGAGTCTATAAATGTGGTTCCCACTTGTTTTCTCACTGAATGAAATCTTCACAAGAACTCTCAGAGGTGGGTATCGTGAGGCCCACTTTAACGATGGCAACACCGAGACTCAGAAGTAGACTCATGTGTATATAGTTACACAACTATTATAGTAACCAACAGAGCTGAGGTTTGACTTCAAATCCTCTGATCTCAAACCAGTACATTTTGCACTGCCTCGAGCCACAGGGAGAAATGAGGGATGGGGCGTCCTTGTGATAGAGGCATGGGCCTGGGACTCCCTGCAGGGTGAACTTTCCTAAGGTTGTTTTGGGACCCTGAAGGCAAACCACCCTATTCTGTACTCAGAGCCTGTGTGGCATGCTTTCTCAAGCATTGGGGACCAGGGATTGCAAGGTATTGGATAATGAGGTGGTACTAATTAACCACACTCTGTCTTAAGGCAACTTTCAAAGGGATGCAGATATAATCACAGGAGATGAACAAACCAAGATCACAATACCAGGTTTGTGACTGATAAAAGAGACCATGACTTGACCTCCCCTGCCCTCCTACTATTTATACCCAAAATTGTAGTCTTCCTCCTCTGAGAGGCAGAATATGTTCTGGTAAGTTCACTGCATGAAGGAGCAGAGGGCCGGAGTTTGCTGAGAATAGGCTGCTTCAAAAGAGAATTTCCCATCCTCAGTATTCCAGTTAGTCACTCTCCCCCTCTCAGGGAGCGCCGCGTGAAGGACAGAGGGGTAGAACGTCTGTCTACATGTCTCCTCTTCTCTGTAACAGAAGGGGGGGACAAGCAGTCCTGCCTCCCAACACTGTGCCTCCCACATCCTGAGTCCCTGAGTCTATCAAGGACCACCAGTTGATGCAATTCTGTAATCCATTCTGATGAGGAAAGAGAGACAATGGCCTTTGTTGTCTTATCTAGAATAGCAGGTGAATGTGACAATCATCTAGGAGGCAGGACTCGGAGCCTGGAAAAGCAGGTGTGTTATTAGATTGTCAGAGCTGTAAAACCTTAGAGATCAGGTAAACATGCCTGTGCACGTGACAGGCTTATTTGTCAAGGTCACATAGGAAGTTGTGGTACAGATAGTTACTCTGGTCGCTCTGAAAAAGTCTAATGACCTTAGCCTCATATGCATGACCCTCTTCTAAGGCTTTCTCACCTTAGGTCCCCTGCTGACACCATTGACCCCTCTATCCATAACTGAGGGGACATCTGAGGCAAGCATAGCCAGTCTATAAATTGAGCAGTAGGGACTCCAGTGACTAAGTGAACCAATCAGATTCCGTCCTTTGAAGATTTTTCAATATGAGACATTGGACATTGAGCAGTTGCTAGGAGGAGGAAATGACAGAAAACAGGCAGTAAAAAGACAGAAGCTGAAGCTGTGAGTGAGCAGGGAGCGTGAGGTTAGCTGGAGAGCAGGAGAAATGTGGAGGTAGAGCTGCGGACAGCAGGAGTGGAGGGGCTGGAACTCGTGACGGTGAGTCTGGAGTGGCGCTTAGCGCCTCCTACTGGTGAAGACTGGGAAGTAATCGCCCAGGGGCCAGGCCCACATTGGATCCTGCGTTACTTTTCAATTCCTAAACTACGTTCTAGGCCCTGGGGAGGCTAGTTCTTGAGCTGTTGATATGTTTTCCAGAAACCTGATTGCAGGGCAAGATACCGCTCTTGCTTAGAACTTGCAGCATCGTAAACCACCAACAATCAGGGTAATCTGAGTAAGCCTCTCAGTACCGGGCACCCCAAAGAGGCTAACGCCTTAGCTCCTGTAACCACGCCCGCACAGATATAGAAATTAGTATTCAGGTTTTCGATCCAATAGCGCCCCTGCCCAGGAGTAAGGCCCGAGGCCTTTTTAATGAGCCCGGAGCTCACTGAGGGCATGTCCGCCGTCGCAAATCAGCAGCAGAGCGGCCGCAGAGACTTGCCTTCTTCCCCGGCACTCTAAGCAGAGGCTTCTTGGGCTCCCACGTCTAGTGTCTCATCTGAGGTCTCAGAATGACAGGAGCCGTCAAGATGGGTCGGTACCCAGAGCGTAGCTCCGGCTTCACGGAAGCAAAGCAGCTGGGCGGCACGGTGCGTGTGGACGGAGGCAGGTACGTCAAATAGGGAGGGAGCGCGCATGCGCCTGACGAGCTAAGAACTAGACTCTCTAGCTTCACTCTGATTTGCCTCAATCTACTGCTCCTCGGCTTCCTCACCCTCTTCTCTCCTTCTCTGCTTTCCTCCTCTCCCCTTCCCTGCTCCTCCACCCCATCTTTTCTCGCCTTCCTTCCCCAGGAGCGTGGGGTGGTTTGAGTAAGCTCCAAGGAAGCATCCCTAAAAGTTTTGGGTGATAAAAGCATGGATTTTTTTTCATAGCGAGGTGCAACGTTTATTTTATTTTCTCACGTATAAAATTGGCCAAGTTTAAAAACCCATTTTATTTACAAGGGTATAGGAAACAAGCCATCGTATACATTGTTGGTGGAAGTATACATGGGTACAATTTTCAGTATGAAAATTACCATTCACATGCATTTTGACCTAAAGTTCCACTTTTAGGAATTAATTCTGCATTTATACTCACACATGTAGCAAATTTTTTTTCAAGGAGTATCCATCAGGATGGCTCTGATGAGGAAGAAGCAGTCTTTGGCATCCTCAGCAGCCCATGACATGAGATAACCAGCGTTGTTGCCACTAGCCCGACTGGACTGAGAATGGATATAGGCAGGTGACATCTCTCCCCATCAAACATTCCTCTGATTTCTTCAATAGAACGACATAGATAGCACCTCACTATATCCCTTACAGATTGCAGCTGAAGAACTCCAACTATTCACCAACTAGTCTACCTTTCTGATGGAAGACAGAAGATGAGAGAATTGTGACCATGTTATAGGAGATATTGAGCAAAAAAATGATTAAAAAGCAGTATCTCCAGTTACTATTACCATTTAGCACTCCTGCACAGGAAATGCCTAAGTGTTGTGCAAATGCAGGAAGGATCTTTTCTAGACAGAGAGCCTTTAAAATGCCTTCTTGTCACCACAATCTCCAAATAATACAGCTACTACAAGAGTAGGGTCCCAGCAGAGTGCACACTCAGAGCCCTTAGGTTAGAGACCCAGAGCACCAGCTCACTCAGCTATTCAGACTCAGCATCCAAACACTGTACCTTCAGTGTGTGCAGGAAGATGACGTATAACACTTACATCCTGTGCAAAGAGACAGACCTCCCAGAACAGGGCACACCATGTGAAATGGAGAGACATGGGCTACCTGTAGAGAATTAGACCCAATCAGTCCCTCTGCTTTTGGGTCATCACCGGAATCATCTGAAGAGGAGTGGTTGTTACCCAGTGTGTTCTATGGCCCCCCCTGCCCCCCGCTTCAATCATTCTCAACATTCATTTCACCAAATTCATAAAGTTCTGAGCTTGGTGAATTCCAAGGCAATATTAGAGTCCTCTAGAAAAATAAAGATATTCATTGTCTCTCACCAATTTCTTTCCCATAATTCCTGCCACATGTTATTCTTTAGTAAAAGGGGCATGATAATTGGGTGGAAAGAGTATTTGATTTGGTAAATTTACTGACATGAAAAAAATTGGGTGCTGGATTGGGGGTGGGGTAGAAGGAGTGGTAAAGTGGGGATTAAGAGGTACAAATTAGTAGTTACAAAATAGTCATGGGGCTGTAGAGTATAGCATGGGGAATATAATCAATAGTATTGAAATAACTATATATGGTGTCAGATGGGTATTGAATTTATCAGGGCGATCACTAATACAATATAATATTGTATGTCAACCATAATTGAAAAATAAAAGAAAAAACTAAAAAAAAAATTGGGGAGCAAAGGAAAGAATAATAGTGGGGTCTAGAGTGCCTGGAGGGTAGGGATAGAAATATAGCAAGCCCAAAAATAAACTGTGCCTTTGAGAGCCTTAGAAAGGATGAGATGTGAGTCCCGGACTGTAATGTTAGCTGTGTTCATTGTGAGAACAGGTGTTTGCCCTCTGATGATAGTAAGTAGACTTTAATCCTAGGTGTGAGTACAAGTCATGTCAACAGGGGTGGCTCCAGAAAAATTCAAATTAATTGCCAAGACACATCAGCCCACAAACAAATTCTCACACTGAAGAATTACTAGCAAATAGGAATAGCAATCCTGACATAGCTCATTAGGCAATGGAAAAGGCATGGATTCTTCCAAGTCAATAAACATCTTCCAGTGCTTCAAGAGCCAGCCAGGCAAGCTAGTCCAGCAATGGAGAGGTGTGGCTCTGGCATTTGGTGACACACGGTAAACACCCAAGTGCTATAGTGCCTATTAGTTGAGTAATGAATGGATGAGTCAAAGATCACGCCTCCTAGTTTGTCAGCTACTTGGTAGCTCCCGGGAATTCGCTCCAGTCTATCAGTGGCTCCATGCAAACAATCCTGGAGCTGATGAGGCATCCACAGAGTCACCATTAAGCAAGAGAAGATAAAGGGACTCCTGACTCACATCCTTTAATCCAAAGAGGAAGATTCAGTCAGGGACTGTGTTTCTCTGAGCATCTTCATTTTCTTCAGGGCATTGTGACTTTAAGATGACAGCACCAGGGAAGAAGCAAAATAAGGGTCTGGTCTAGCAAAGCCCAGCTCTGGCAAGGTATGAACTCTTACCTGCAAGACATGGCCACTACTGGCCAGTCCATAGTACCCCCAGCTATGGTTGGTTCCACATTCCTTCCAGTGAGCTTCCTCCCACAAGTCCCCTGACCATAATATTGGTACCAACACTGGTCACCCTGCTACCCAATAGTCCTGGAGTGGGTGATTATCTTTCCTCCCAACCTCAAGTGATCCAGGGAGAATCAAGAAGTTACATACTCCCTGCTTTAAATGCTGGCTAAGCTACTTAATAATTGGATGAGCATGGAAAATTAACCTCTGAGTCTCAATTTCTTCATCTGTAAATTAAAGATAATAATATCTACTTTGTACAGTGGTTTCAAAGATTAAATTAAATCAGATATATAAAGTACCTGAGCTATATTCTCTCACTTCCATCCCATGCTGTGCTTGCATGATTCGCTTTAGATTTTAGTTCTCATTTAATCCAAGAACAGGACTTTACATTTGTCCCTGTGCAATTTCATCTTTCTAGGTTCAGCTCATCATTCCAGATGATGAAGATGTCTTTGTATCATACAACATATTAATTCTGTCCTGTTGATACAAAGATTATTCAAGACTCATAGGACAAGGACCAGAGCTCTTTATTCCACTCTTAGAAAATTACCTCCAACTTGACAGATTTTTTTCCTTTTTCTTCTTTCATCTTTCTTCTCTACTTTCCCTCCTTCCTTTCTTTCCTTTTGACATTTGTTGCACTGGCATCCAGTTAAGACGTCTTTTTTTTTTTTTTTAACCACAATCATATTATGGGGGACTTTGTTGAGTTTTTGTTCAAGTTATTTATTCCTTCAGACAGCAGTTACTGAGCACCTGCTGTGTCTTGGCACTGTCCTAGATACTTGAGTAAATGTTTTAACAACTTATAACCTGGAAAAAAAAAAGCTCCTAGTCTGTAGTGTTTGCGGATTCCATGGCATAACGACTTCCAAAATGGCAGATTTCAAACTATCAACGTGATGTCACTGAATATGGAGTTGGGAAGAGCTGTGCACAGTCAGCCCTTGTGAAACAGCATGAGGCAATCTCAGCATCCCACTGATAATGTTGAACCTCCGTGAGGTGCTTGTCACCTAGTGATGCACAATGCCCATCTCCCCTCCAGACCGACCACGGAGAAATCACGCCAACAGAGGAACTAAGATCTGTCGGATAGGACTTGTTCTCAGTGGACCTAGGCCTTCCAGAAGGAAAAGAGCCCTGCTGACACTTTGATTTTAGTCCAGCGAGACCCATTTTGGGTTTCTGAGCTCCAGAATTGTTAAGATAATAACTTTGTGTTTTTAATCTACCAACGTTGTGGTAAATCGGTTATAGCAGCCGTAGAAAGCCCGTATGCTCACTAATTCTAGGTCCTCCCTGCCATCTTCCACTACAGATCCTGGAAAAGCCAATACCAGCTACGCCACAGTTCTGTGCTCTTCTAATCCATTACCAAAACTACAGTGTGACCTAGATGCCATTTTCACAAAATATGATGTTCTGGAGACCAGAGGACCTTGACCACTGAAGAAAATGTTTTGGCTCTCTTGACATGCCCTGTCACAGTAGTTTGAGGGTACAGTAGACTCTCCGTTAACTAGAACTCTCAAGCAACAGGCAAAACCATTTTGCTTGAGATTTTGCTGGTTGCCTGAGAGGGCCAGTTGCTTGAATTCTCGTTAATGGAGAGTCTACTTACCTTTATCCAGCATCTACCAATCCCCACAGGTGCCGGTTAACTGAGAGTCTATTGTATTTGTCTCCAAAAGCAGAGGGGAAGATAATGCTTCCCCTCTACAGTGTTATGCTGAGCTGAAGTCACATCCAGTGTAGGTGCTCTCCAGTTACATAGCTCTAGCTTTAGGTGACACATGCACACACAGCCTCTTTTCTCAAGGTGTCTTCAGAGTGCTAGAGTGCTACATCCAGATGAATTTCCAAACTTGACCATCCATTCTACCTGGAACCACCTTTCTCTACAATCTCAGTGGCCCAGCTCCTGAAAGCAGAAGGCTTACTTCATCTCAATCCCAAGACCCACTGCATTTCCTGGCTCAAAATCAGTGTTACTTCTTTCAGAGAAAAAAATTCCTACCTTATTACAATAAAAGTGCATTGTTGCTTCCTAGTCCCCCTGAGGAAATTGCCCCATTAGTGAATGGACTTGTGATCTCATGTATTTAACTTTACTTTTTGATCAGCATTGCTTCCCCACCTTTGCTTCTCTAACTGCTTCCTCTCGCCTCGACCCCAAACTCACCAGTAAAGCAAGGGCTTTGCTGCATACTTGGCTCTTCCATGAATGAGAATTCTAGGAGAAGGTGGGGAATGTATGCACTGCCATCTCTTACCCTTTCCTTCCCTTCAGCTGGGTCAGGCAACCTTCACTTCTTTCCCAAATCATAGTGTTTATTTCTTTCTTCCTTTCTATCCTTATCTCCACTGAGTCTCTATCCTAAGGTACTTGATTCATACAGCACCGCAAACGTTCCCTTGAGCAGCTCTGTTCTCTTCCATCTCTGTACTCCATTCTTAAGTTGCACACCTCTGAGTCTTGGAAACTATATTCACTCAGTTTATCACTCATACTCTGTACTCAGGTACCCTTGGTTCATTATTCATTAATAAGTTCTGGGTGCTGTGAGAAATCATAGCTACCTCATGTGATATGAATCTTGCCTCATAGCTCACAGTCCAGTTGGGTGATTACTAGATAACTATGCTGTGAGGTAGGAAGTGCTTTAAAAAATGCGTTGATTAAGATACAGTGCGAACTCAGTAGTGGGCGAGGTGACTTCCAATTTGAAGAGAGGCCTCAAGGAAGAGGGACTTCTAAGCTATGCCTTGAAAAGTATGAATGATTTAAAGACGTGAAAAAGCGGGTGGGTGGCATTGCAGGCAGAAGAGGCTATCATGTGATCAACAAGTTCAGAGGGGTGATAAGCAGGGTGTATCCATGGGGAAGAATGAAGTTCAGCATGGATGAAGGATAGTGTGGGTGGAAGAGTGAAAGATAAGACTAGAAATGTAGGTGGGGCCAGACCTTGGAGGGTTGTAAACTCAGCAAAGGATTTGTCCTTTTTGCTATAGTCAATTCTAAAAGTTTGGAGAGTAAAGAGTAAAGTCACATACTTTTTAAAAATGTATAATAACTGCTACATTTAAAAAAAATAGAAAGCTGGTGTTCAGTAACTTAACTAAGTTGTACTTATATAGATCGTCATCTGACCTTGGATATCTCTTAAGTTTTTTCTAACCAAAGTTCTGAACCAAAATGGCAGTGAAGAAAGAATAGAGGCAAAAGTAGGGATGGGAAGGGAAAAGGCGGGAAGGCAGGGTCCTACTTGTACCCCAAGATCTTGCAGCACAGCCTGAGTATGCGTGGGCCATCTTCTGGGAAGATCTTGCAGAGAAGGTGCTACACTTTCCATACCTTCCGCCCTCTGGAAGTGGTGTCTTCTCACAGCTAAGCCAAATCTGGTGTTGAACCAAGGCCCCATCTGTTGGTGAATTCTTCTACCAAGATCCTTTACCGAAATAAGGGTATGAGCCCAAGTCAGCATGGCTAAGCTAGAAGGCCCTTGGAGGGTACCTAGATGGAGCCGCTCTCTCTACCAAGAAGAAAAATTAGGCAGTCTAACAATAAAAATTAATTTAAAAAAATAATTAAAAAAATAATAATACATTAAAAAAAAAAAAAAAGAAACAGGAAGGGATCTGTCAGAATTATTCATCTAGCAAGTAGCCGCACGAGAACTTGATGCCAGGCCTTTTTAAACAAGGTGAGGACTTACAAGAACTTTAATATCATACATAACTTGTGGCCCAAAATTTGGATTTTTGCAGCTTGGGCTCTGAAGCTTCTCCCAGAGCATAACTCCCGCCTTTTGGTCTCTGAAACATCCTATAGAGCCAGCAGCCCCCTGTGCTGATTATACTGTTTGATAAATTGTACTCCTTGCATCGTTGTTAAATAATACTCCCTGTGTTATAATTGTGTGATCAAAGTCAGCCTTTTTGTCCTACAGGCCTAGGCTGAAACTAGGACTTGATAAATGCTTAATCATATAGTACCCATCCTCCTTATCTCACAACCCCACTGACTTGATCACTGAGTCAGCCAACTAATCAGAACACAAATGATGTAAGATTATGGTCTCGTTTCCCCTAGCAACCCACCTCTTTGATCAACAGCTCTTTACAACTTCTGCCTTTATAAACCCTGCCCAGTCCCCTCCATTTTAGAACATTCTCGGTTCATATCAAGGACCACATTTCCCAGACTGCAAATTGTTACCTGAATAAACTCTCTTTAAATTTCTTTAAAAAGCTATCTCCAGATTTTTGTTTACAAAGGTGTAGTGATTAAGAGAACATCAATTTAGAGCCAGACAACAAGGGTTGAAATCTTGCCTCCATCTCTACTAACTGAGAGATTTAACCAACTTTCTTAACCTCTTTCAGGTGCAGCTACCCCATTTATAAATATGGGGAGTATAAGAGAAGCTACCCCTCAGGCTTGTTGTAATGCTTAAATGAAATAATAAATGAAAAGCACTTAACACAGTTGACTCATATATAGTAAGTACTAAGTATATGTTAGGGGAAGTCCATTTTCTTTTCTCTACCCTATGCAATAACACCTTCCATCCCCATTCTTGTCCCCAGATCAAACTACCTAGTAAATGATACTGAGTTTTTTCACAGCTGGCCATAGACACCATGCCTTTAGCTTTGTTGAAAGCGTGGGTCAGGAGGGAAGGAAGTAGAGGGCCTCACTCCATAAGTCCCGCCTCTATCTGTGCTCTGTCTCTTTGTACTGGGGTCACAAATTGAAATATCCACAGAGAACAGACAGGTATGTAAACAAGTAAAGCAGGCCAGGTGAGATGTGTGACAAATTGGAGAGTACAGTATAATCCTGGCCCCATAAAATTGCCTTTGCTTGCACTTCCTGTGATACTGAGAGCTGATAGAATAATAGCCATTATGGAACCAGGCACGGCTTGAATTTTAAGAATGCTTGCAATGTCACCTTTGTGAGGATGTGGAAAATTCTTGACTGATACACTATCAACCCTAGGTGTGTACCTCTTAACTGCTGATCTGAGCTTCTATCTCATGGACATGGTGAACTGTGTCACTAACAAGGGGTACGTGTATACATTGCATTATGGACAGCACAGAGGCAAATTTGTGATCACACACAGATATGTTGTTTAGTGTGCATTTTAGCTTTCTGTCTTTCTTTTATCCTACCTAATTTTCAAAACTTTCTTATTTCCATTAAGAAAAAAAAACTGTGCTTTATTCATATGTTCAAATAAAAATGTATACAATAAAAAGTATAATTAAAAGTCTCTTATAGGACTACTCCTCCAGAAATAAACTCAGCAAGAGTTTGATAGACTTTCTTCCAGTTTTATTTTATGGCATACACGCACTGTATTAGTTTGCTAGGGTTGCATAATAAAATACCACAGACTAGGTGATTAAAACAACATAAATTTATTTTTTCATATTTCTGGAGGCCAGAAGTCTGAGGTCAAGATTTCCACAGGGTTGGTTTCTTCTGAGGCCTTTCTCCTTGTCTTGTAGATGGTCATCTTATCTGTGTCTTCACAAGATCTTCCCTGTGTGTGTCCCAATTACCTTTTCTTTAAAAGGCTCTAGTCATATTAAATTAGAGTCCACCCTAATGGCCTTAATTATCTCTTTAAACCTCATCTCCAAATCCAGTCACATCCTAAAATACAGGGGACTAGTGCATTAGCATATGAATCTCGGAAGATAAATTCAGTCCATAACACACACATAATAATTTTTTTCTGTACAGTTCTGCAACTTGCTTTTCTCACTTGAAGGAGTTTCAACATGTTTTCAAGTCAGAAGAAGAGGAGGCTGAAATATTAAGTACAAGGGGGACCAAAAAACAAACAAACAAACCTAGAATTATCTTGTGGAGAGCGGCCCCCTCGTAGGACAGGCTTCCCGACTAGGTGAGTTCTAGGAACCCATTTGCATCCGTGCACTAGCTGGGGTTGTAAGAGGCAGCGTTCAGCTTCAGTGAATTTTCTGGAGACTTTCCATTACCTTTGCCCATTTCATGATGGCTGATATACGCCAACAAGTGCGGCTGACAACGCACCTGCCCACACCGTGCTGAGTGGTCAGCAATTTTTGACCAAAAATGGCATGACTCCATGCCCCACCCTCCCTATTCACCAGTCTCATCCAAGCACCTTTTTTTGTTTCCCAAGAAATCTTCAAAGGGAAACCTTTAGCAGATGTGGAAGAGGTGAAACAAAAAATGGCAGAAGCACAAAAAGGCATCAAAATTGACGAGTTCAAAAACTGTTCTGAGCCGTGGAGAAAGCATCTCGATAGGCATACTGCATCGAATGGAGAGTACTTTGTAGGTGACTGAAGTTTAAACATGTAAGAATAAATACACCATTGTTTTTATAAACAAATTCCTGTTCTTTTGGAGTCCCCTCTCCTATTTACCTTTTTCATCCCATACATATTAGCAAAGAAGAAAGGGGTTAGGATTGACCTTTGGGTCAGTGACCACCAGCAGCAGAATGTGCTGGCTTGTCACTGCCTCTCTTCCTTCGCCCTCTAATTGCTTGTCTTCCTTTGCGTGTTCATCTGAGGTTTATAGATTGTCTCACACATATTCTTCACATCGCACACTAACTTCGCTGTGGCATAAATTATGCCCTGGTTGCTATTTCTATGATGTGTGTTTGTTCATTGCTATTTGGTCCTTGCTTTCCTTTCTTAGTTGCCCTAGCTTCCTTGTTTTATCTCCATTGATTTACTTACTGCATCTTTTATCTCTTTTTTTCTCACAGAACTCACATGCTCTTTCTTTGTCTCTGAAAAGTGCCAGGCGTGTGTCATCTGAAAGCCTCTGCTGCTTCCTGAGATGCTGTCTCCATGTCTTGAGCAGTTTCTCCTTTACACGCCTCCTGTGTCTTTAGGTTCCTTTTATATTCTGTCCCTAGTACTTAAAAATGGACACGGATGCCCTATGTTCAGACTTTCAGTGGTGTGTGTGTGTGTGTGTGTGTGTATTGTGTGTTTTCACTCGCACAAGCAGGAGTCTTGAACTGTTTGTGTTTGTCAATTCTGTCTCAACACTCTTCCTCTTGACCTTGTCAAGGCCCATTTGGTCCTGTGGGCATGTCTTCTACTTTTAGATTGTCCCCCTCTCCAGGTGAGGTTCATTCCCTTCAGGCTCCTAAGGCCCTTTTAGCATTGCTTTGATGGGACAGTAAAATCTATTTTAGTGACTTTAATACCATGATTAGAAAAAATTTTCTTCAAGGTTATATGAATATTCATCTATACATTCTTGTAGGAAGTGCAAAGTGACTCCAAATTAATTTTCTTTCAAATAGCTAACCAACCTTTTCAATGTCATTTTTTAAATTAACCCAATCTTTTCTACCTATACAATGTGCTAAATAATGTTTATACATATAGTATATATAATATCTTGAATAATGTACAGAGATAGACATTTTCTAGACTTTTTTCTCAGTTTCACTAAAATAGGTCTTCTAGTTATACCTATTTTCAGAACACTAATGTATATTCACAAACATATTACATTATAATATCATTATGCATTATATGAGGGCTGTCAGAAAGTATCCAGCCATGTAATGTGAAAAATAGAGGCATTTATGGCTGAATTTTTTCTGGACAGCCCTCATATAGATAAAATTTTAGCTTTATAATACAGAAACTTGAAAGTTTTATAAGTTATAGAGAAGCTCCCACTGCCCTCTCCTCCCACTTAGACCCCATGAACAAGATCTAGTCCTGATGTTGACCTGATTAGAGCACAACAGATATGCCTCAAACAGAAAATCTAGACCACCTCTCCTGCCCAGGGGTAAGGCTGCCCAGAGCAGGGCAAAGGAACCCACACTGTGACTCAAAAGTTATATTATACATCTGCCTGACATTATCAAAACTTACTTTTAATACAGCCTAGGGAGAAAGTCTTACATAATTTTTTAATGATCTCCATAAGTGGCCCCCAAATTTACCTTAGGATGAAAGTACTCTTTGATTAAAAATATATTTCATCATCCATTTAGATATATAAAATTACTTCTCAGGTTGTAAAACCTGGTGATGAAGTGTTGAGTAAAGAGGGAGTTGAATTGCTTCATGAGAACAAAAGTAATTATTTTAGACTCCTAAGAAGAGAAGAGGTAGAGGCCAGCGATATAGTAAAGTCCGCAGTGGTAGGAGAGCTGAACAGACTTTTAAGAGGATATCTAGTACTCATACTTGAATTGTTAGTATTGTTTTGACATAAACTGCTCCATCTCTCCACAGTCTCAGCATCATCTTTACTCAAATGAAGTGCATGTGTGTAGGATGGACAGGGAGTAGAGGAAAGTAGGTGTGTTCATGTTGAAGTCTACGTGTTGTCGTGGGATGGTCCTGAGTCTAAACTTACTCAGCAGAAACTCAATCTTTGTGAGAGGTGATCATGAGCAGGTAGGTTCCCCAAACATTTGCAAAAATCTGGGGAAGATCATTGATTTCTACAAATCATAAAATGGGGGCTTTAGACTATAATAAATCTTGCAAGTAAGGTGACCCCAGCTGACGTCTTACAGTTGGCTAAAACCTCACTGACTACGATATGTGTGTTTGCCTTTCCAAACAACTGGCATCATTCACATATTCAGAGACATGAATCTCCATGTCACTCAGTTTACCTCCCAGAAACTAGTGGGGAAAGAGAAGGAATAAGCAAAATTTCAAAGCCTCTGTCAATTCTTCCAATGGTCTATTTGTAAGTAGAGCAAAATAGATATGATTAACTTTTTTTATCTGTAACATGTGGTTAATTGCCATAGCTTTTTCACAGGATTGTGGTGAAGATTAAGTGATTAATATATGTAAAGTGCTTTAGAAGTGCCTGGCACAAAGTAAGTTCTATTTATGCTTACCGTCATGATGATTAATATTATTGTCATTATTATGCCTAATAGAATAAGTGGAATTGAGCTGGGAAAGGAAAAGATCTGGAGCCTTCAGAGCAGAAAGAGGCATGGACCCTGGAAGGTAGCTATGTAACTCCCACCCTTGACCACCTCAAACCTTCAGAAATGTGGAGCATATACAGGAAACAAAACTGCCTGTGGGAACGTTTTTGGAGGTAGTTGTCAGGCAAAGAATCATAGAATAAGAGCTAAATGAAGAGGAAACAGCTTCAAGAGGTAGGATGTAAATGAGACCAAGAGAGCTCAGGGAGCTAGAACTTGAACTCAGAGCCAGAAATGACCAGGAGTCAATAAACTTCTCAAGGAATCTGCAAATATACTGGAAAGGACATGGGATTTCCCATTGAATATGAGATTAAAGAAATCATGCCAATTGGAAACAAAACACAACATTCAAGTGATGATCTCTGCTGATCTAAGATCACATTAAAAATAGAATGTTCAAGAAAGTTAAGAAATAACAAGTTAAAAATATATCACACTTCTGGGAAAAGGGGTAGCTTAAATATGCATTTACAAGGTCCCTTCCAGCCTATCCTCATTGAAAGAAATAAAAATATCCAAATATAGAGAGGGCCTTAAGCTCATTTATATTTAAAAAAAAAATCGACCAGTTACGATTCAATTTGTACCAAATTGGAAACTGGTGCTGTGAGTTGAAGCATTAACACTCAAGCTGGTGAGCATTGCTGTTATTGGTAGGGGATAAAATTCTGGGGGTCTCACCCATGACTACCTGATAGAGAGAGAGGGTGGGTTGTTCTCCTCAGGAGCCCCTTTACGAGAGTGAGAGGCTATGGCTGAGAGAGGCTTTATTTCAGCCAAGGGTGGGGGGAGTTGTTCTTTTCGTTAATGAGAAACCCAGAGGGTAATGGTTCTGGGAGGCTGTACAACTCGAGCCCTGACCTGGCCAGTCCCTGAGCTAGCTGTGGGGGAGGGGAGGGGAGGGGTGTGTGTGTCATGGGGGGTGGGGGTGAGGGCATTGGGACGTCCATGGCAGCCCTTCCCCAAAGTTGAGATCAAACAGAAACTTGGAGACTCACCCCACTGTTCCCCCAGCCAGAAGAACAAGGAAGGCCCCAACCCAGTGAAGCTGCTCACAGGATTTTTAACAACTTCTAAAAGAAACCACAGCTGCCCAGATGATTATATCATCATCATAAAATACAAATAATAATAAACAAATGGAATAAGAGAGCCCAGAAATAAAACTTCACATATACGGTCGACTGATTTTTTGAAAAATGTGCCAAGGTAATTCAAGTAAGGAAAGAATCGTCTTTTTGATAAAATTGTGCTGCTAAAATTCCTTACCTCACACTATATATACATCACCCTTTGTCTCACATTATACACAAAAAAATTAGCCCCAAACGGATCATAGGCTTAATGTAAGAGCCAAACTATAAACATAAAAGCCCAAACTGTAAGTCTTCTAAAAGCAAAAGTGAGAGGAAATTTTTGCAACCTTGGCCTAGACAAAAATTTCTTATATAAGACACAAAAAGCACGAGCCACAAAAAGACCAACTGGACTTCATCAAAATTTAAAGATTTTGGTCATCAAGAGATGCTACTAAGAAACCAATGGACAGGGGGAAAATATTAACAATATGTCTATATGTCTACTGAATATGTCTACTGAAGCACCTATATCCAGTAATAATGAAACCAGCAACTCAATATTTAACGTATGCAAAAAGTATAAACAAGCACCTTACAAAGAACCTATATGAATGGCTATTAAGCACATGAAAAGATGTTCAACATGATTCACTACCAGGGAAATAAAAATTAAAACTACAATAACACAGTATCACATACATACTAGAATGGCCAAAATAAAAATTATGGGCCAACTGTTGGAGAGGACGTAGGGGACCAGAGACTCTCGTACAGTGCTGGTAGGAAAGTACATGCTTACAATATGAACCGGCATGCGCAGTGATACAAGTGGGCACTTTGGTCAGCGTTGCTCAAGCAGTAGTTCGCCGTAATCAGAAGTGTCTGGATGGTGATGGTGACCACTTGGAAGCACCTCTTGTCATTGTGAAAGTCAAGCATGACTTCTATTCATCTTTTGTTATTAGTAGATATTGAGTACTACAATTTTAATACAGTTTTTCCCTTTCTTAAAATGTGTATACATTTTTTGGCACCCTCTGTATATGCATATATATTCATAATATTTATAGCTACTTAGCTTTAAAATTTATAAGGCCACAGCTGATGGAACTAGGAGAGAAACAGATAAAATAACCATTTCTGGAAGAAGTTATAACACTTCCTTCTCAGAAACTGTTAGATCACACAGACTTAAAAAATTAAATACCAGTATAGAAGATTAAATAAATATAGAATTAAATATTTTAAAACCAGGACTTACCTACATATTTTTTTCTTAGCACTTCTAAAGAAAGAGGCTCATTATAGCAGTGATTCTCAAAAGTAGGGAACTTAGTTAAGAAAGGGAGAAAATACAAATTCATAGTATTAGCAATGATGAAGGAAATTTATAGAACTGGAAAAAAATCAAAGCTTAATTTTTAAAAGTTTAAACATCTCCACGAAATTAATGAAATTCTAGGACAGTTGACTCAACAAGTGTTGAGACTCTTAATATAATCATGGAATATCTATCTTAAAAAAAAAACCAAAACAAGTAATACACTGGCTAACCCAGAATTCATCTCCTTTAATTCTTAGAACAATTGTTTAGTAAGTACTTACCGTGTGTTAAGCACTCTTCCTCATTGCTCACTTCATCTTTGCAACACCCCTCGAGCTAGCTTTCATCATTACCCACGATCCCACAGAAGAGGAGATGGAGGCATGGAGAAATTATCTTGCTCAAGGTTACCCAACTTAGAAATGTGCTATAAGCAAGCACTTATAAGACACCAAACATTAGAATATGAGAGGTAATATCATTCTTCTTTCTAATTTTTAATGGAGGAATCGGACTTAGGGAGGGTGAATTTTCCCAAGGTCACAGAGCTGGGATGTGATGGAGCAGGTACTTGAATCCAGTTAATCTCACTCAAAGCACGTGACCACTAACCTGCCTCTCACCAAGGGGATCAGGAGTCCTCTGTACCCCAACACTCCTTTTAAATGTGCCCAAGATACATTGATGGAGGGGTGGGGAAGTGAGCTCCAAAAATAGTATGTAAAATATTTCCTTTAAAAATATAAAATGCATTATATGTAATACACTGTATAGTATAATATATACTGATTTTTATTTATATAGATTTGTTTTCTTATGTATATGTATGTAAATTTATTTCTATTTATTTGTATAATAACATTTTTACTAATTAGAGAGAGACAGAGAGAGAGAAATTGAATAATTTGGGAGGCATATACAGCCTGGGAAGTGTTTGGAGTCACACTGCACGTGTTGGATCCCAGCTCCATCATTTGCAAACTGGGTAAACAAGACATTTCATCTCTCCATGTCTCAGCTTCCTTTGCTGTGGGCCTAATAAGGTGCCCAACTCACAGGGCTTTGAAGATAAAACAAGCTGCCACATGGGAGAATGGCTGGCCAAGGGCAACTGCTTAATAAATATTAGTTACTCTCTTTGTTACCTGTTTCTGGAGACTATTTCATTGTCGTTTGTAATCGGGAGAAATTGTTGAAAATTAGGAGTCACAACCCTACTGTAATTCAAACTATTAATACGTGATATGGATTCAATAGGTAAATAATGAACTAGGACAGAGATGTCAGAGAAGTCCCATTTATGCTGGAATATTAATAGACAATAAAAATCTGGAATCCGTGGGGCAAGAATGGGCTGTTTCATCTCACCAACTGAGGAAGCGCTTGGCTACCTGGGCGTGGGGGCGGGGCGAGGCGAAGTGCGGGGCTCCGGCGGGCAGTGGGCGTTGGGCTAACTGAACCACCCTACCCACCTGCTGTGATTTGGGGAGCTGATTTCACTTAGCACCCGTGATGCTGCTCTTCCTTTTCTCTTTTCTGAGTTGCAGTACGCACCTGGCGTGGGAAACAGATGGCTGGAGTGCCCGTAGGATGCTGTTCTCAGCCCTGGCTGCACACTCAGCTCGCCTGGGGGGCTTTGGAAACTACTGCTCCCTGGGCCCTGCCCCGGGGCATGTGAGGCATGAAATAATAGGGCCCAGACTTTGGCGTTTTTCAGAGTCCCCTAGATAAATCCAATGGGCGGTCAGGATTAATAACCACTGCTTAAGCGGGAAATTATTTTACCAAAACGATATATTAAATGTTGATTTCCTAGGAACAAAACTCTTCACGAAGTGTTAATATTAAGAGGTTCAATATTCCTGCATTTCCTTCTCTTAGGAAACCATGATTGGCAGGTCCACTTGGCATTTAAAATTTTCCTTGGGAATCTTAATTGCTTGGGGTGTCATCATGTTTCCCTGGTTAGAGTGAGAGGAAACTCCATTCTGCACAGCTGAACTTTAACCTCTATGTCTGTCTAGATCAGTGCTTCTCAACCTTCCTAACGCCACAACCCTTTAATACAGTTCCTCATGTTGTGGTGACCCCCATAAAATTATTTTCATTGCTACTTCATAACTGTAATGTTGCTACTGTTATGAATCATAATGTAAATATCTGATATGTGTTTTCCGATGGTCTTAGGCGACCCCTGTGAAAGAGTCGTTCGACCCCCAAAGGGGTCGTGCCCCACAGGCTGAGAACCGCTGGTCTAGATGGTCCCTCCAATCCAGCAAAGCAAGCGGTCCTTTTCACCTGCCAGACCTCTGAACCACTAGAAATGCAGGATCAAGTCAGTTAAGAGCAGAGCCAAAAAGTCAGCAGACCACTCCATAGACCCCGAGGTGATGGAGAAACTCTCTCTAGAGTGAAAGAGGTCTTCCCATATTTCCAGATCGTCTTGGTTTCCAAGCAGCCAGCCCCTTGTGCTCAGCTTTACCTAGGACTAAACAATTTAAGGAAGAAAAAAGATGGTTCTAGGTCAGAAAGATTCTGGGAAACTTGAGGTAACCTCGCCTTTGGAGAGTACATTTCTTGGCCTCGTTCCCCTGGCAGGCATGGCCACTTTCTGGGTGTAGGAGAAGAAAGCCGTTTATCTTTTCCTAATCAGTGCCTTTTTCTAGACTACATGCCTGAGCTCATGCTGAAAACCCAGTTAACTGCTTTGGGGGGAGGGGAGCTGCTTAGGATGAGACCACGAAAGGTAAGGTTGAGCGGGAGGACCAGGTGCTAGAGTCACGTATTTAAGAATCTGGTGTCCAGGGTGCAGTTTTGTAACAAACCCACAGACATAGCAGGTGTTTTGGAGGCAGAAATGAAAAACATCTCAAGTCTTCCTAGAAACCTGGGGAGGTGAGGGCAAATTACCAATGGGAATGGCTTGATTGAGGAGTCTAAGAAATTATTTGACTGCTTAATATGCACACACACCTTGCTTTCTTTCTTTCTTTCTTTTTCTTTTTTTTTTTTTTTTTTTTTTTTTTTTTTTTTTTTTTTTTTTTTTTTTTGGTGGTTCCCTGGCTGGGAATCGAACCCAGGCTGCGGCGTTGAGAGAACCGAAGCCTTAGCCACTGCACCACCAGGGAACCCTCGCCTTGCTTTCTTTCGGTGCCCATCACAGACTTCCGGTCTCCGTGTCATTGGAGCGACTGCTAGGAAACCAATACTGTGCAGAGGAGGCATCACACAGAAACAGAGTTGGCGCAGGAAGTGTGAAAAGAAGTGAGAAAGCTCATTAAAGGTCCAGCCAGGTCTCAGATTCTCTGTCCTGCGGCCCAGCCATCCCAGGAGTGGTGGAGTCACAGGGAACCCAGGGCCCGCCCTGATCGGCCGTGTGGGAAGGGCAGACACTGTCCTTGCCTGTCCTGTTAGCCAGGTACGCTTGATCAGACTGCCATCTGCTGAACACTTCCAGATGCAGCCTTCTGCTGTCGTCACACACCTTGACTTCCTTCCCCTTTAGAGATTTTCTGGGCCCCACAGTGAGAAAGAGGAGGAATCTGAGAATGAGAAGACAGAGCTCTGGGGCTGTGGGACTGAGGACACTACCTTCTCCTTCCCTGAACCCCAGTCCCATGTGTTAAAAGAAGGGGAGGCTCTAGATTTCCCCCGCCCCCATCTATGGACATTTCCAGCTCCCCTATTTCCCTCATCGGAGGACTATTTTGTAAATGCTTCATCTGTCTCCTCGACGAGGCGGAGAGGGGGGCCGTGTCTGTCTTGTTCATCCTGTGTCTCCAGTAGAGTGATAGGCATGTGAGTCAAAAACTATGTCTGTGTGGGAGTTCCCTGATGGTGTAGTGGCTTGGGGCTTCATCGTTGGCGCTGTCGGTGTTGCGGCCTGGGTTCGATTCCCAGTCAGGGAGCTACTCACATACCAAAAAGCAATAAAAGAAACAAACAAAAAAACAAATTAAAAAAAAATCACCTTGAATGGCCAATTGCTTTGATTTATTTAAAAAAAAAATATGTCTGTGAAATGAGAGAGAGGAAGGAAGGGAGGGGAACTAAGAAGGCTAAGTCCTCTCAGCAGGCCACTGAGGGCCTGCTGGCGTGAAGACTGCCCGGTGCCCCGAGAAGATGCCAATCAGGAGGAAAGAAGGCTGCTTCTCTTCATCCCTATGAAGAGAAAATAAGGGCGATGAGTGGCAACCGGCAAACCGAGAGCGGCCTAGGCCTCCCGCAGAAGGCTCCGTGCAAACCCAAAAAGGCAAAGCTACCTGCTGGGACCACAGTTCTGTGAAGACCCCAGGCTAGTCCTCCCAGGGGGTTGGCAGAAGAGCGGGTCGGAAGGTTTCCTTCCGAGGGTATCTGAGAGGCCTGCAGCCTTGCAAGAGCCAGTGGATGAGACCTGGTTAGACCTGGTTTCCACGCATTGTCTTAAATCTCAATGGAACTCTGTAGAATCGGGAGGTCACCTGGGGGTGGAGGAGAATGGTGACACCAGCATAGGGCTGGGCTGGGAGGCACGGGCTAGAAGGGCCCCACAGCTGATGGCCCCAGAATTCTCCCCCTACCCAGAGTGATTTGGGGGAATCTCTGGTACATCCCCTGTGAACAAAAAGGGGATTTTATGGAAAGTAACCTCACAGGGTGATCTGATCATAAATTCCTGACGGGGCACGTCATGGTGGGCATCACACCCCACGCATCTAACTTCTTTAGCGAAAGGTTTGTCTTGGCCTTAAGCGAGCCCTGTCCATTGTTCTGTGCATCTGGGTTAACACAGCTTTGAAATGCCTTTTCGGACCCCTCAGCCTTTTCAGACCTCTCCAACCTTTATGTAACCTTCCTTACATCCCCTCCTTAATTCCAAATGCACAAAAGAAGCTGCAAATTGATACTCTAGGGTGTACATGTCTCAGTCTGCGGAGATCTTGTTTCCAGCTATGCCCTCTGGCTCAAGTTAATTTTTATAAAAATTCTCTACTGGTTTGGATATTCTTACACTGACACCCTTAATACAAAGGAGAGGGGAAATGGGTGGACTTGGAATCCCAGTGGGGTCTGAGTCTCATTTGGCAGACACCTCTGAGTATAATCTGGGCTCTTGATTTTACCAAAAATAGGGAAACTGAGTGATATTTATGATTACATTATTTTTGCAAGAGCCCTGACCTCATGCTCAGATCATGGAATCACATAATCATAGGCCTTGCCCGCCAGCCCATCCCAACTTTTACAGAAAGTATCCCTAACAGTAACGATGACATCGACGGGCAGCTACCATTTTACTCCACTTCTTTCTGGCCACAGGGCCAGGACTAGGGAGACGTAAGTGAGGCACTCACCGAGCTGCAAAATTTAAGGGGTGCCATGAAACTTAGCGTTAAACAGAGACCCACAGGCCCACAGTGGCATCACTTGTCCTAGAAAAGGCCATGATACCAAATCTAGATTCAATACCTGGTCTAATTGCAGGTTCAGCCTCTCCCAAAAACACAGTCTTAATGGACCGGCCCGGAATTCTTCTGGCCAAGCACCGCGAGTAATCTAGGCTCTCTCCATCACCCTGCACCCCACGGAAAGAACAGGCAACCTGCATGATAAAAACCTTTCACATTCTCTTCATCCCAAAGAAGAGACGTCCTGGGCCCAAAATAATCCTTTCTTTTCTTTCCTTAATAACTCCCTTGCTCTAAACATCTTCTGGATAAGACCTGCTGCCTTTCTCGAAGAGAAGCTGATCTTGCCTGAAAAACAATCCACTCTTTAACTTACCCTCTTTCTGCCTATAAAACCTTCCATCTTGTACAGCTCCTTGGAATACCTTCCAGTTACTAGCTGGGGTTGCTGCCCGATTCATGAATCCCTTCATTAAAGCCAGCTAGAGCTTCAAATTTACTCAGTTGAATTTTGTTTTTAAACATTAGGAATCTCAGCCAATAATGTGTTGATGCAATAATTCTTAAAACATCACAGTTGGGAGGGGGCAAATGGTGTAATTATTGTGATGGATGATAAGGAGACTCATGTGGTGATCATTTTGCGACACAAATATTGAGTCATTATGTCGTATACTTGAATACCATGTGGTATGTCAACTATATGTCGATTAAAACATCAAAATTGGTGCCAGAAAACGTCCATGAGGAGCAAATTTGGCTCCTTCTCCTTTATGTGGGAATCTGCTCTAATGGTATTTTCTCCAGAAAGCCTTCTCTTCTCTAACGTCACCCACCTCCTGCCCCGCCTCACCCCCCGGGCGGTTACTCTCTATTCCAGTCGTTTTATTTATTTTTTTCAGAGCACCTTTCCCTGTGAAATTATGTGGTTTGCTTATGCATTTTCAGTGTCTCGTCATCGTCTATACTAAAAGGGAATTAGTTGAATGAAGTAATGAAGCACCTATGAGACATGCTAAGTACTTTACTTGCACGATGTGGTGTCATGCTCATTATTTCTCTGAGCTAGGTTAGATCACCACTGTGTTATAGATGAGTGAACTGGGAGTGGTTAAGGGACTTTCTCATTTTATGTGACATGGGGTCACATAGTGAGTGAGTGAGTGGAGGCTAAAATCTTCTGGAATTCCATTTCCTTTCACCACCTCTACAGCTCCCCCCTACTCTTTGGGTTTCTTATTTTTTTAATCTTCCAAGGAAATACATAACTCTTTTGTTCCCAAAGTCACCTCTGCCTCCTTCTCTGAGCCATTATTGTGAAAACAGTGAAATCCCAAATCTTTCCTCTATTAAGAGCACCACTGTGGGTTTGCGGTCCCGGGGAGGGCTGTAGGGTGAGCCATCTCACCGGTCAGTCTGAGGTTGGGTCTGCCTCTCTCCTGCAAGTCCTGCCTGTAACCACGTACAGTATAACCAGACTCACCATCCTTCTTCCAACTTCCTTATGCCGAGTCACTTTGGTGACTTTGAGGCTATGAACTGTCCACCTGTCCAATCAAGTTTGGTGAGAAAGCAGCAACTCTGGGGAACAGATCCTATCTGTGCTTGAGCTAACTTCCTCTTTGGCCTATATAAAGGCCGCGATACTCTGGCTTCCCCAAGGGGTGTGTGTGTGTGTGTGTGTGTGTGTGTGTGTGTGTGTTTCCCAAGGCAGGTGTGTGTGTTTAAACAAGTTTAAATACCCTAACAGTCACTGGTAATTTTGTATAATCAACACCACAATCCAGTATTTATTTACTTACCATTTATTATTTGTTTGTTCCATGTGTACAAGAGAACATACTGCTTAGACGTTTACAGACCTTACATAGTGATAACCCCAGTAGGCCTGCTGCCCATCCGATACCTCACATAGCTATTATATACCATTGACTGTATTCCCTATGTTGTACTCTTCATCCTATGAATACACACACACACACACACACACACACACATATATATATATATATATATATATATATGAGGTAATAGTTGACATTCAATATTATTTTATATTATTTTCAGGTGCACAATCCAGTTTTAAACACTGTCACCTCCCCAGTAAGCTCTCTCATACCCACTTACAGTTAATCCCCAATCTTATCCCAACCTCAGGCAATCATGCATCTGCTTTCTGTCTCTTTGGAAATCCCTCCGCACTCTCCAGTCTTTGGGTCCCAGCAGCCTGGGCTCAGCATATGCTTCCGCTCTGCAGCACTGAGCACGTCCCGGGAGGCGTGAGCGATCGCTTGGCTGTGTTAGGTCCCCAAGGCCGGGGGCGCAGATGTCCCTCCAGTCAGTTCCACAGAATACACTAGAGAGAGCACGGGCTCCTTCCAATAATGGGCTCTGGCTCTGAGTAACCTTAGGAAAAGTTTCTCTTCTAGAAACCAGAGGAAGTACCTACCACCTACCCCACAAGCTGTTGGGATTAAATGAGAAGGTGTCTGTAGTATAGCCTGGCCCTCAACGTAGTGCTGCCCTTCCCCCAAGTTCTTTCATCTTTTCCCTTCCTCTTCCCTTCTCACCACTCCCTAAGTCAGTAGATAATAGAACTTTGAGGCTGCTTTAGAGTTTTGTTGAAAGGAGTGCTCACACAATGCCTAAAAGTATTATTACTAACTCTGGAAGGAGTCAACATGTTTAGGGAATGAATCCCGAGGATCGGAGTCCAGTTCTGAGACTGCTGAGCTGGTGCAAGGCAGAGACACACGGGCAGCCCTGAGATGGGTTTCATGTGATCCGTGTAATGGAAGTCCCAGAGAGATAGTGCATGTTGTCATTTTTGTATTTACTATCAACATTTTAAAATTTAGAGATGTCATATTATAATCAGGATTTCTGTCTTCTCTTGGGAAAAACAGAACAAAACAGAAACAGGGCATCTAGTCATTCAGTTTCATGCTTTGAAGAGCCAGCACCCTCCAGTTGTCCTCAGTCCCAAGGGTTTTCTCTTGGTCCAAAGGTTAGGGTCAGTCTGGAATCCCTCCTCCTCTAGGACCAGCACGTCCATGGCTGCACCACTCCTAGATACTCCAGGTCAACGGCTCAGACCTTCTAGTCCTGCCTCTAGCCCAGCGGTGTCCAACCTTCAGACTTCCCTGGGCCACACTGGAAGAAGAATTGTCTTGGGCCACACATAAAATACACCAACACTAATGAAAGCTGATGAGCTAAAAAATAAAAATAAAGTCTCAAAAAAAAGCTCATAATGTTTTAAGAATTTGTGTTGCACCAAATTCAAAGCCGTCCTGGGCCGCCAGTTGGACATGCCTGCTGTAGCTTAAAATGCAGACCCTGAGAGGCAGTATCCCCAAGTGGGCTCCTTAGGGGGACCTGGACATCAGAGGGCACAAATCCACAGGTTCCCCTGAATGTCCCAGGGGAGTCAGGAACTCCACCAGAGCAGGGACATGTCTATGTCTGACTTGTGCACTTCTGTACCTCCAGGGCCCAGGCCACTCCCTGGTGCACAATAGGTGCTCAATAAGTACTCATTGAATGCATAAATGAATGGACAAATGAATAAAGAAATGAGTGAATATAGATCTGGGACTAGAGTGATAAAGACTGCATGCCATTCGCCTAGATGTGTTAGTTGATCCTGCCTATAGCTCTTTTGTGAGTAGTAATAAAATCATTCAAGGGAAGACAGCGTGTTGGCCTTCTGGGGGCGGGGGGAAGCTGGGGAGACTTCCCGTTACAGTGAACCCTCAGCATAGAAGGGACAAGGAACTTGGAGAACCAGCTGGGGGCCGAGAAGCCTCTGAGGGCTGAGGGCCAAGCAGGACAAAGACCTGCTGGGGTTTTTCTCCTGTGAGCACCCCTGGTGAAAGACGGCTCCACAGATCCCAACGCTGACTCGGGGATCACCTGAGACGAGGCCCTCGCCCCATCTGTGGGTGCACCAGGGAATGCGGTTACGGAGGTCATCAGAAGGAGGGTGCCTCATAAATGCAGCTGGTTATTAGCCTTGGTGTCAAGCCAACAGCATCACCACACCCTCAGTGCATGACCTTCCTCTTCCTCTTCTCTGTTGAGTTTCTCTTCCTGCTTGTTTTCTCTGCTAGGTGGACAGCCAAGGTGGCTCCGGTTGACCAGGCCCCAGACCGATGACACTGCTCCCTTCCCTCTGAGCAGACCCAGCACTGTGAGCCCAGATGTGTTTCCTTCACCATTCTGCCCCCACCCCCACCTCCATCCCCAGCCCGTTTACCTCGCGGAGATGCGCCATGAACCCCTTAGGGCGGTGGGAGCCAAGATGAAAGAAGCCGGCCCCCAGCACTGGGCAGCAAACTGCTGCTCTTCCTCCCTCTGGCCACGAGTCTCTCTCTCTCTGGGCCAAAGTGAATTTTAATTAACCTCTACCAACGTCCTGAGGTTGCTTTTCTTTCACTATGATTTTCTGGAAGTTTGCACTTCCCCATTTCTGGTGCATAGCAAACCTAGGGTTCACTGGAGTCTGAGCTGGGGGCAGAGTCTGAGCAGATGTCGACCCCTGGGAAGCTGCCCCTTCTGCCTCATCCTGGAGCACAATCCCCCACCCTCGTGATGTCGTCGTCATGGGGCAGGGGCACCGGGGAAAGTCCTTCTCTGTCATATGTACCATTGCACCACCTTTGGGCTCTTTTCTCTCATTTTTAACTCAGGACCCAGAGCAGCAGAGCTCGGCCATACCCACCTCCCTGTGGAGGCAATAATCATGGCTAACTTTATGGAGGGTTTATTTTGTTTAACCAGGCATTACACCAAGCCCTGTATCTTCATTATCTCATTTGATGCTCAAAACAATAACACAAGGCATGTCATATTATTTCCTCCTCTTTCAAGTTAAAAATAAAAATTGGCTGAAAAGTTGATGTATGTACCCAAAGTCATCAGCCAGAAAGTGGTAGAGCTAGAAGTTGAACCCAGAAAATGAGACTCTAAACTCTTACATGCTAAAATATTATTTTATTTTATTGTTCTTATAAACTTTGAAGTTTATAATATAGTCTTGTTGACTATAATCAATGTACTGTGCATTAGATCTCTAGTACTCATTTGCAAGCTGACCAGACACCCCATTTTAAATGGGACAGAAAACAACGGTGCTGACCCATTTCAAACAGTACGTATGGTCAGCCTAGTCTCACTGGGCCAAATTCAAGGTGTCAGGAGGCTGACCAGACGTCCTGTTTGAAATGGGACAGGACTGTTGTTTTCTGTCCCATTTCAAACAGGACATCTGGTCAGCCCATTTATTTGTCTATGAATTGCAAGTTTGGACCTTGAGAGGAATATTCATAGGTATACTTAGACTACACATGCCAATTCTCAGAAGCTTTTCTTCTAGTGACAGAGCAGGAGTGGAAAATATGGTGTATTTTACAGTTCAGCTTTTTTGCATCCTCTTCTCAAACCCTGAGACTTACTCTTGTGTCCACCCCGTCAAACCTTTAATTTCTACTTTCTACGTCTGTTCTTTAGACTTTACAAATAAAAACATCTGCTGAAAAGCAAATAAACTGCTCCCTGGGTGTGCACATGCTTGCAATTTCTGTTATCGTTGTTGTTACAAAAAACAAAGTCTGTCCACTGTGGTGTGAGATGCCTTATGGAGATGGAAGTGGCGGGCCTTGCAGATGGGCTGGATGTGCAGGGTAAGAGAAAGGGAGGCATCAGGAATTACGCCGACGTTCCTGGTCTGAGTACAGGGATATAGAAAAGACTAAAGGACAAAAGTCTGTAGCAGGCAACTCACTTACTGAAGAGGAGGGTATGCTACCCAAGAAGAGGAAGCGGGGAAAGTGTATTCCACTCTCTCAGCAAGAGGAGAGAGGCCAGGAGGAGGGGAGGGCTGAGGGGCTCATGGACCTGCTTGCCTCGTCTCTGCTGCTGCAGACCAGCAGTGGTCACCAGCGGCCTCCATGATGACAGAAGATTCTAGGGCAGCAGGGGAGGGAGGGAGGAGGCTGCACATCACTGCCTCATGTGCCTTGAGTGGCGGTGGAGCCAAGGAGCAAATATATGTGACAACTGGTTCCTGGCTGTTCTACCAAACACAGAGGAGAAATCACAAAGAGCCAAGTTCCCCCTTTAGGGCAGCTCTTGGCCCGGGTCCCTGCAGCCTGCTGTGTCAACCAAGTAATGGGTGGTGAAGCTTTCCTCTTCCTAAGAAAGTATCTCAAAAACGAGAATAGCACTAATGACAAAAATGCCAGGCACAGAAGAGGTGGCAGGGGAAGCTTCTAGCAAATTAGACCTTCCAAATTAGACCACAAAGTACCCCCTTCTGAACACAGGCAGTTTGGGGAAATCAGTGTAGCTCATGTGACTTCTACTGCCTGACACACAGATGTAAGAAATGTCACAGTTCTTCGTTGCTATAAATAAGATCAATTTGCTCAGGGCCCTCACCCACTTTGGTGAGTGGAATATTCTATCTCAGGCACAGTTTGGATGCTTTCTGTCTCAGCATCTCCCTACCACACACATTTATACACAGAGGAGGCTACAAAAATCTTAGGATTGCCCCATGCAAGAAGTCCAGGAAGGGGCAAACTGGCACAGGAGTAGGTTGACCAGATGTACCATTTTTAAACAGGACAGAAAATGACAGTCCTGTCCCATTTCAAATGGAACGTCTGGTCAACCTACTGACACCTTGAATTTCAGCCCAGTGAGACTAGGCTGACCACACATACCATTTGAAATGGGACAGCACCATTGTTTTCTGTCCTGTTTAATATAGTGCATTGGGTCTGTCCAGTCCAGGAGACATAACTTAGTGAAATCCAGAGAGAGGAGCCACTGGCTGTGGAAACACTAAACATCTCAGAGACACCAGGTGTGAACCAGATGGATTTCTGCAAAGAGAGCAGCTGATGAAGCAGGGAGAAGAGAGGCAGTGCTTGCCTGGGCCTCCTGGCCTGCAGAAGAGCGTCCCCCCGGAGAAATGAGGCCCCACTAAGATGCAGGCATTCACCATGGGCCACATATTATGGGGAGGGGGGGTGATGCAGATGAGAGAGTCCCGAGGAGCTTGGTGGCCCTAAGAGCCTACCCAGGGTACTGGAAGCAGGCCTCGTATAAAGTGCTCCTTCCTGCTGCATTCTCCTCAAACAGTCCTCCTCCACCTGATTGCTCCATCTCCCCTTCGGACCTTGGCCTTATATCTCGTTTTAGTTCTCCCCTTGACCCCATGGACTTGTGTTTAGGCTCTCCTTGGCTCTCCGAGCTCCCTCATGCAGGATTCAAGCATTGATTCTCTCTTCAATCACACTGCAGCCACATGTCCTTCTGACTGACTCTTTCTCTGGCAGGCTCCGGGGAGCACAGCCTGGGGAAAATGCATACTACCCGCTCCAAAGCCAAGGCTCAACAGTTCTCTTTGTTGGTCCTGGGGTCCCCATTTATCCCAAGCTCCAGTTCATGTTTGACATGAGAACTCTGGTTTGCTGGGTCTCTCAAGACCTGGCCTCAATCTTCCTTTTTCCTGCACTATGGTTGGTCAATCCCCCAACACTTACAAAGTCTTCTTATTCAAATGAGGGAGGGAGCAGGAGCTTTTTCAGTGCTGGGTTCCTCAGTCCAAAAATCATGTGCCCGTTGTTAAGAGGAACCACCATGACCCGAAGGTTAACAGCTTCCTCAGTGGCAACGGTTCAACTTTAGCTGAGGGCACTAAGCAGTAGCAAACTTTTTGTGTGTTTATGTCTTTGTAGGCACTATTTAAAAATGTATCCTACACACAGAGGGTATCAAAAAAAGATACACATTTTAAGAAAGGAAAAAACTGTATTAAAATTATAATACTCAATATACACCAATAACAAAAGATGAATACAAGTTATGTTTGACTTCTGCAATTACAAGAGGTACTCCAAGTGGTTACCATCAGTGTCCAGATGCTTCTAATTATGGCAAACGACTTCTTGAGAAATGTTGACCAACGTGTCCACTTGTATCACTGCACACACCATTTCAGTTTCTTCCCAAAGTACCACCAGTGTAGCCGGTTTTCTACGGTACACCACGTCCTTTAAGGTCCCCCACAGGTAGAAGTCAAGGGGTGTTAAGTCAGGAGAGCGTGGGGAAACTCAAACAATGTTCCCGAATTTCAGATACCACTTCAAATGGTCTTGCACTCCTCAAACGACAACTGTGTTTCCGCCATTTTCTTTGACTGTCCTGCCTGTCACATGGTGACACTAGCATTCATTTGATTAAGGCCATCTTTTGAGTGAACATCATCTTACACATTGCTACCATAATTCAATTCAACTTCGAAAAGTGATACATAGATAACATCTCTTAAAGTGTGTGTACATGTTTTGGCACCCTTGTATATTAATGATTTAATATTCACACCAATCCATTGAAAGAGGTATTATTCTTATCACCATTTTAGAGATAAGGAAACAGGCATAGAGAGATTAAGTAACTAGCCCAAGGTCACACAAATAATTAGGGACAAAGTCAGACTCTAAGCTCAGAAAGTCTGGTTCCAAAGTTGGTGATTTTAACCACTATACTACACGACTTCTCAAACCGAAGGACAGCACCCACCCACACTACTAAAACCCTCAGACACACCTCCACCCCTCCCGCAGGAATTCCTCTCCGGGCTGAGGTGCCACATGGCTGCACTATTTGACATCCCTATGAGCAATTATTAATACACGAGGGTTCCAGGTTCTCTACATCCTCACCAGCACTTGTTATCCACCTTTGTGTATTACAGCCATCCAAGTGGGAGTGAAGTGGGCTCTCGCTGTGGTTTTGGTTCGCGTTTCCCTAATGACTAATGACGTTGAGGATCTTTTCTTGTGCCTGGGAGCATCGTGTGTCCATATTCCATTGGTTTCTATCAGGTTCGGAAGAACTACGGAGATAAAATGCATCTCTGAGCCTTCTCAGTATGCTATCTCTCCCTCTTCTCAGCCCTCTGTCTTAGAGCCCCTTGCAAAATTCAGTGATGTCTGTAAGCCAATCAAGGGGCCGAGAATATAGACTCTTGGAGTATGGAGCTGTTAGACTGCCACCCTCAGTATCATGTCCCGTGTCTCATAATGGGACCCACCCCTGCCAAGCCATCCAAGCCCTGTCCCAGGCTCCCAGTTTGGAAAACTTGAGTCCTTGACTGCAATTTGATGATACTTCTCCATAAGTGATTGTCTGGGGTGGAATGATGAGACAGCCTAAAAAACTCTCCTGACCTCTCTGAGCCCCTACAAACTGGGTGAGGACAATGCTCAATGCAGCAGTGATGAATCCCAATCTACAGAAATGCAAGTCCCCTCACCACTGAAGACACAGCGGAAGTGCTCTCTCACGTACAACAAAGGCCCTGATCATAATAATCTCGCCGGGCCACTTCACAGGCTTTCCACCTTCTGGAGTGTAGCCCAGAAACACTCCGAACATCCAGGCCCTTCTGGCCCCACATGACTTGCGCCAACTTTCGGGATGCTCGAGAGATGTCATTTCTCGCCAGGCCTCTCAGGCCTTAGCCATGACAGAGGCAAACTCTCCACCGACTGGCACCCATCTCCTGCCCCTTTCTCTACCTACCCTACCCTGTGCTCTGGGTCCTGGCCTCCTCCTGGGTTGGACTTCAGTCTTCCTAAGGTTTTTGAGGGAGTCCTGAGAATCTCGTGCTCAGGAAAAAGAGTGCCACAGTCTTAGGTTGACGAGGCACTCCGGTTTAGGGAGGGGGTCACACAAAGCCATGAAGGAAAGGCCATCTGGCCCAGGCCTGCTTCCTCATTGCCACCAACTGCCCCCAGATGACAGTTGCTATCTAGCAGATGCCAGTACCACATGATTGTGGGGGGCCAGGGAGGGGTGGATTCCCGGTTCACACCAAAACCACTGCCTCTCATTTCCAGGTCACAGCTGAGTGCTGTTAAGCCTGAGGAACAAAACCCACTGTGTCTCACATCCTTATTTCTTTCTCACCTTTTCCTTTGACGTCAGACAACATGGCCCGTAAGGTTTTTTGCTTTGGAGAATGAATGACCATTTTCTTTCTGGCCAAATAAGAGGCGTTATTAACATTCCACAGGCAAGGGATCCCAAAGAAACCAAGCAAATTGAACACATACTTCTCTCTTCATTAAAAACCCACTAAAATGACAGTGAAAGGAGTGTTTTTCAAAAGGCATAAGCCAACAAAGACAAAAAAAAATTGTGGAGGACATAACAGTAGACTCAGATGTCAGTGTTATTTTCTTAAATGGAAAGCAGACAGCAGACAGAGGAGGTAGGAGAAAAGTGGGGGCCTGCAGAGGGAGGCCAGGAGAAGCAATGCGATCCCCACTCACAAAAGGCTCCGCGCTTGGAGACACTGGTACCTCCCAGAGCCGTGGAAGAAGCCAGGAGACGATTGAACAATAGCAGACTCAACAGCCAGGCGTCCTATTTTTTTAAAGACAAAAAATGTCTCCCCATCTTGAGGGGGGGAAAACAGCATCACTCAGTTGACCTCTGTCCTCTTCAAGATACAGCCCTATTTTTCTTCTCTTCTCTAGTCACATTAATCTTAAATATTGTCACCTTCCCCTGCCTTCATGTCCTTACCTCCCTCCCTTGCCTTACACTGAAGTCCACTTTTGTCCCCTTAACTTCCCTGAAACTCCTCTTGCCATTGCTAATCCGGTGGGAACTTTAGGGTCTTTGTATGACTGGAGCTCTCTTCTACCTGCGACATAGTTCACCTTTCTCTCTTTCTTGAGACCCTTTTCTACCTTTGGTTTCTGAATTGCACAGTCCTCTGGGGTCTGGCTTCTCTTTCATGGATTTCTCAACCAGCTCTTCCTTTTCTCCTCCCTTAAATGTTGGTCTTCAAGGGATTCTATATTGTTCTTGTCTCACTCTGCCCTCTGTACTGATGATTTATGTACCTACCAGAAACTTCTCAAGGGTTTCTCGTTGATGAATTACACTCAGCTGAATTTATCATCTTCCCAACCATCTTCTTTCTCAAGTAAGGCACCACCATAAATACCATAAAGCTGGCATTCCTGCTCCATAGCTAGACCTGCAAAACTGAGTCATGGTTGGCAGTACTAGCATGGAGAAGGCTGCCTCGGGAAGCTAGAGAGGAACTGAAGTGATGGACTCTGGTCCCACAGAATCCAGATTGAGATAGCACCTAGATGTCTAGGACCTGACACAGGATTGTGGGTTAGGGGATGGACTAGCTATTTGCATAATGACTTCCTTTATGAACTTTGCATAATGACTTCTTTTATGAACGGCTATTTAATAGGGGCAAAAGTAAGCAGGAGGTCAACTCCCAAAATGTACAATCTAGAAGCTGGAGGACAGAGAGATTCATTTGAGAGTCAAAAGGGTATGTCAAGAGGTTCATGGCAGGAAATGAGCCCAATTTCATGCCTACATTGGACACCCTTACGTGTATGGCAAAGACAGTTGTTTACTCTCTGGTTACACAATGCATATTGGTGATTTGTCTGACACTGGGAGCATTTTGCCTGCTTGCCCATGTGGTTCAGCCTCCTGAAGGTGGTAGAAGAGAGAAGTTAGTGTGAGGGCGAGAGGAAAACCACCCAATATCCAGGCCTACACTTTTGATCCTTGAAAGGTCTGGAGAAGTTGTCACCCACCCTGAAACTTTTAACTTCTCAAATAGGAGCTAGTCTTGGAAACGAGGGCAGATATTTGAGGCAGGGCTCTTGGGAAAAGCAGTGGAGACACCTGGAGAAGAGTTTTATCTGTGGGACCGTAAAGATTTACTGAAATAGGTGTGTGCAATAATGATTTTTTGTGATATAAATGAAAGACTTTTTTTTTCCTCCCAGTATTTCTCTCCTCTCTCCTCTCTTCCATTTCTGCCCTTCGAGCACAGACTATGTAGTCACAAGCAATTTTTAGGAAAAAGTATTTCCTTTACATCTATGTCAACTGATAATATTAATACATATACCGGGACCCACAAAATGGAAATTGTGCCAGTGGCCCAGGCCACCTGACAAATCTAAGCCTAAATCAGACTACATATAATTTTCTTTGACAAGGAGACATCTCATTGTCAAGGAAACCTGACACCAATCACAAACCTCCAACTCAGCTTTAGCTAACTGGCTCACCCTACCTCAGTAATTAAGACCTGCTGGCCTAATAAGGAAAGCCCTGATTTCCTAGCCAATCATGCCCTGTTTCCATGTTGCCTCTTCTGATGCTCTATAAACTTCACTTTTGCCCAAAATCCTTCGGGGAGAGTGCTCCACTGCTTGGTAGGCACTGTTGGCCCCAATCCATGCATTGTTTTCCTTGGAAGAGAGGACATCGAACTTGTTACTAAATTGTTTTAGTTTTGTCATTTATAGATTTAGATATATATGTGTGTGTGTGTGTGTGTGTGTATAGGTATATGTATATATGATATATGTGTGTATATATATAGGTATATGTACGTATATACGTATATATACCTATATATGTATATATGTGTACATATACCTATATATGGATATATATGTGTGTATATATACATACAAATATAATTGTAAAGTTATAAAGTTCATTAATGCACTCTATTAATTATTCATATATTTTTCCCATTTCTTAGGAATTACAAAAGGAATTCCTGGCATGGTGTATCTCTGATGCAAAACAACTTGACAAGGTCCTTGAATGTGTATTAGTTGATTTTCCAAAAACTCAGCCAATAGCTGAGAAGGGGATGTGAGTTTTTTGAAAGATCAAAGAGTATTTGTTCTTTCAACCTGTAAGGAAACCCATCCAACTGGTCTGTGCTCTCTACTCCAAAACAGAAGACTTCAGAAATAAATATTGGCATAGCATTTGTTTTTCTGTTTTCCTTTAATCACAGTTTTAATACCCTTCTTCCCTCTCTTCTGTTATATTTGTTCTAACACCTTTCATCACTGACTTTAGTAGCAATGACATTGAGGTAACTTCCCAAGGTGCCTAGCGAAGTCACCCCCAAACCACATTTGGCTGCTACCCCACAGTTCTTCCAGCAACCTTATCCTGCCTCAGTTCTGAGATACACACCACAGGACTGCTTCTACCGTAGCACGGAGCAGGGTGAGCTGCAGTGACCACAACTGCAAGCTTTTTCTTTTCAGACTATCTCATATAGTCAAATAAATCACAAAAATCACTTTTGCAGATACAGTTGGAAAGCATCATCCATTCCTTCCAGGGAAGGAGGGAAAAGAAAGAAAAGAAAAAGAGAAAAAAAGAGAAAGGCATGCAGAGAGTGTTGGATGTCACTTCATATTGCCCTTTTAAAATGCCCCACATCAGCCCGCGTCTCTTCCCTTTCCCGACGTCTGTCCAGACGTGGAATGTGGGCAGAGCGAGGAGCGTTTCCGGAAGGCCCGAGGCTGCTCCCAGAGGAAATGAGACTGTATTCCCCAACCACACGGCGTAAGGAGCCACGAATAACAACACGAAATAAGCCCTCTGCTGCCTGGGAAGGGGACTCACAGCTGCGCCTCCACGTGGCACACATTGCTCTGCCCACTCTCCTCCTGCCCCGCGCTCTTCACCTGAGCCAGATGGCTGTCCGGGTGCTTCTCGTGTCCAGCGGTTTCTCACTTCCCCATCCTTCTCCGGGTCAGTGTGCTTGGGACCGCCTGCTGCCCCAGGGCTGGGATCAGGGCACCTCCTAGAGCCCAGCCAGCTCTTGAAACCTGATGTCTGACCCTTTGGTCCGAAGCTTAGAGCAGGGCCTCCGCTTGGACTTGACCCTGAGTTCTGTGGTCCACACCACTTCCACAGCGTCTCACTGAGCATCAACAGGAACTGGTTGAGCTATTCATGGAGTGGTGCTTTGCTTCCCATGTAATTAGTGTTTCTTATTAGTAGGAACCTCTAAGGAGTATAAAGTGTCTAGATGAGGATAATTTATACGTTTCTGCATTCCCAGACATAGAAATTACTGACGCATTTCATCAATATATCAATATTCCATCTTAATTTCTACACACACACACACACACGCACACACACACACACGCACACACACACACACACGCACACACACACACACGCACACACACACACGCACACACACACACGCACACGCACACACACACACGCACACACACACACACAATCAGTTGGAAACTAGTAAAGTCTTCTGCCTCCCAACATTAAAATATCATTGCAAACTATTGAGAAAGTGGAACTTGTAAAAACTAAGATGCTGTCATTTAGTGTTTTTATTACCAAAGAATAACAATATGTGTTAGCATGTAATGACAGAGATGTGAACAAAATCCAGACGATCGTAATACTAAAGATAAAGTAAAGACCAGTGAATTAGGAAACAACATTGGATTAAACAGATAAGTAAATCCAAGAGTTGTTTCTCTGGGGGGAAAAAAGCAAAAAGCAAATCTCTGACAAGTCTAGTTATTAAAAAAATAATAATAAGGCAACACAAATAATTACATCTAGCCTGAGTTTAAAGAGGATTTAGTTAACTAATGTGAAGATTTAGAAATCAGTAACAAAGACCATAAACTGTAGTGTAGGAAGATCTCAATGAAATATCCAATTCTGGCTTCTGCCAAGCTCTCTACCACCCGTTACACCCCGACTGCACCCCCAAAGCTCCACTCCTCATTTCAGCCTCCCCGAAGCAGGGATATCCCCCAGGACAAGGCCCTTGGTCCACAGCTCGGGCTGGGCAGGGCCGTCTGACCCCTTTCTCTGCCTGAAAATGCGAAGAGTTCATGTTACCCTGTGACCCTGAGGGCACAATGCCCATTCCTTTCAAGTAGAGTTGACCTTGTCTCTATTCAAGCTAAATTGCAGCTCCACTTTTAGCCCTGTAAGAGAGCCTAGCTGAAAAAACAAAACAAAAAAAAAAAAAAAACAAAGCTTGGGAATGTGGAGATGAGAGGGCGCAGAGCCCAGTGTCTGACCTGGAAAAGAGTGAACTGAAGGCTTTGTTATAGGAGAAGGGGAATGGGCGTGTGGGGGAGGGGTGGAGCGGGCAGGCAGAAGATCACCAATGTTCCACGGGGAAAACCTTAACAACTTTGCACCAGGCTAATCAGTTAAATTTCTGGTCTAGTGTTAGTTGTATAACTTCTGACTTTATCTTTTCTATGACTTGGAGATAATCACCACTTATTTCACAAAATTATTAGGTGGAAATAAGGTGACACGTGTGGAAGTTTTTGGCAAAGAGTGAAATTGATACTATGGTCGTCCTGCAAGAGGGGTCTCACTGCTCCTTTGGGGATGGAGATTAGACAACACGTGACCTTTGGCTTTCAGATGCAACCATCATCCCTCACCTGTCACAGAGCTGCCAGTGAGCTGCCATGAGTTGAAGACCTGTCCTATGTAGGAAGGTCCAGTTGTCCCATTCAGGTTAGGAGAGCATACTTCCAGAAGCCAGTAATCCCACAAAGTGATAAAGAAGGACCGTACATGAGACCCAGATTTCTTGATCACCAACGCTCTTGGGCAAGAGGCAGGGTGGGGAAATAGGTCTGGAGAACTGACCTTTAATTAAGAAACAAATAGAGAAATCCCCGTCAGCACTCAGACCCATGAGGGGAAGCAGAGACCAGATGGGGCCAGTGGGAAGCAGCTAGCTCAAGTGAAACTGGGGCTTTTTGATTCGTTTGAATGTTGGTAAGTGATGGAAATCCACTCCTCTCTTTCTCCTAGCAAATATTTAGTAAAATCAACACTGACAACGAATGCTTTATGGAATGGATATTCTTTAGAGAAGAATGCAAAGACTTGAGTCTGATGTCATGAGTAGTGAGATCAGAGGCTGCACTGGGAGACGGAAAGCCTGAAACAGATGGTAATACGTGTGGCTTACTCAGGAGAAAGGTGCTTTACACATCACTGAAAGAAGGCATTATTCTGCAAATGGTGTCGTTAACCACTTGGGGAAAATGACAAACTGGCCAACCATTTTGGGGGGGGGGGGAATTAATCCTTACTTTTTATCAAAATGTGTTCAAACAAAATACAGATTTAAATACAGTAGACTCAGTTAACCAAAACTCAAGCAAAATCTGCTGTTTCTTTTCTTTTTTTTTGCTGGTTGCTTGAAAGTTTTGTTGGTTGCTTGAGAGTGCCAGGTACATTTATCCGGCATCTACCAATCCCCATGGGTGCCGGTTAACTGAGAGTCTACGGTATAAAAAAATAAATCATAGTAGATTATAAAGGTGAATATTCCTATAATCTTGGCATGTGAGGAGCCTTTAGAAGCATAACACAAAAATCAGACACCACAAAGAAAGTGATTAATAAGGCTAAATGTTACATAAAAGTAAACATCTCAAAAAGCAACAACAATACAAACAATAACAAGGAATAAATCAAAGGCAAACATGAAACTTGCAAAATATTTTGTAAGAAAAATATTTTTTTAAATACCACATACATTTTGAAAATACATAAAGATTTTTTCCAACTAAAATGAAACTTCCAACAGAAAAATGAATAAAGGACAAAAACAGGAGTTTTGTAAATAAAAGTATCAATTATTTATGGCCATTAACTTAGGAGGAAAAAATATTCAATTTTACAGTTATCAAATAAATGCAAATTCAAACAAAGAAGTATCATCTTGTTTGCCAGACTGACAAAGATATCAAATAATTATAATTCTTAATGCTTTGGGGCATATGAGGAGACTGCTCTCATTCCCAAGGATGAGACTGAAAATTGGCACAAATTTTCTAAAGAAACTTGACAGTATAAATTAAAAGTCTTTAAAATGTATTTACTTTGTCCAGAAATGTGACTTCAGGACTCTATCTATCCCAAGAAGGGAGTAGAATTTTTAAAATAACACAGAAAAATGTGGAACTCCCTAAAAAAACAAAAATAAGATACAGGTTAAATAATATCATTTCACTGATGAGTGGAATCTAAAGAATAAAATAAATGCAAAAAACAGAAACAGACTCATAGATCCAAAGAACAAACTGAGTTGCCAGATGTGTGTATGTGTGTGTTGTGGGGGGGGTGAGTGAAAAAGGTGAAAGGATTAAGAAATACAAATTGGTATTAGTTACAATATAGTCACAGGGATGCAAAGTACAGCATAGGGAATATAGTCGGTAATACTGTAATAACAATGTATAGTGCCAGGTGGGTGCTATAATCGGTGGGATCACTTCATAAATTATATAATATCTAACTACTATGCAGAAAACTAATACAAAATCATATATTGAATGTCAACTGTAAATGAAAAAAATAGTAGTCGGCTAAATTAACAATAGCACATATAGACAATGTGATACTGTTATAATTGTATATTTATTGTCTTAAAAAATGCTCATATTTTATATATATATTATGATATATTACAAAACAGTTTATAGAGTAGGATTTTATTTTTGCCATATTATTATATTATACTATATTTGTACCCACCCACACACACACAGAAAAAAACCTGGAAGAATTTATGAGTTGAAATTCTTTGTTTGCAAGAAACTAAGACTGATCTAGGCCAACTTAAAAAAAGAAAAAAAGAAGACGAAGTGATTGGGAAAACACGAAACTATCTCATGAAACTGAAGGAAGAGTCGTACCTTTGCGATACGTTTGGATAAGGAACAAGCCCAATACCATGGTCTTCCTCAATCTATGGATTGGAGGAACTTCTTCTACAACCTTTTTTTTTTTAAGGAAAAATTGAAAATTTTATGTCTATGTTTTTACTAAGAAAAAGCAAGTAATCTTTATTAGTAGTATATACGTTAAAAGTAAATCATACTCGTATGCATCATACAACGTTTTATCAGAATGTTGGTAGTACGGGCTGGAAATCCATTTGTGTCTTTTCCTGATAGCTGTTGGCGAGCACTCCAGCCTCTTCCTGGAAAGCATTTCTGGAAGTCTCTGCTAAGTGTTCTCAAGAAGGAACTCCAAGATTGGCTGTAAATTTGGAAGTCCACGAACCAGGATGCTTCTATGATTCGCTTTTGTGTTATGTCTACCCATTTTTGTGCTTTTTGGTTTTTTGGGTGTTTTTACAACTGAAATTTTCTTTGAATAAATATTTCAGATGTCCAGCAGGAGAAGGCAACTTTAGGTGACATTTGGTTCAGGTTAAGTTCAGTCTGTGGCATCATAATTGAGATGATTTTGTCTGTGGCTACTGGCAGCTTCCAGCAGAAGTTGGCATTGAAAGTCACACAAGTGTGAAAGGAGAGGCCGCTCTTGGGCTAAGTAAACAGTGTGTGCATGTGGCCAGCAAAGGCCCCACCGCCTTCCTGCCTCACTAGTCGCTAATAGACACGCATGGCCTTCGTAGGCACAAGACTGAGGAGAAGGAGTAGCTTCCTTCTGAGCATCAAGTGGTGCGTAGGCCCTGCAGTCGCTCCTTAATGTCTACAGAAGACAGCATTCTCCTGGACACGGCCGAGGCGAGAAAGGGAGGGAGGGGGACCCGTGATGAGGCTTTGAAACCTCCCTCCCTGTTCTGCAGGCTCAGCAGGACCTACTGGTGGTGTTCAAAAGCCACCAGTGCTGCTTCTGACGGGCTGACATAGAATCTGTTCTATGCTTGGGGATGGCTTAAAACCTTAAAGCCGTGGCTTTCTGTGGGTCCCTCCAACAGTGATAGATACGGTGTGCTGTGTCTCTCAAATTCAAAGACTGGCTGAGTTGAGTCTAGACCCTGGCTTTGCACCAAGAAGTGACCCTCTAATCCTTATTGTGCTTATTGGTGGGGAAAGACATTTAGTGATAGGCATCTATTAGCCATGTTGTGTGGTCTTTTTTCCCCAGAGAATATTTTTTAAAAATCTTAATCCTGAAAAAAGAGATTCCGGGACAGAAAATGTAAAGACACTGTGATGTTACATAACTGAGCGAAGCAATTCTTTTATCTCCTCAGGGGAATCTGCCACCATGAGTTTCGGAGTTGTGTTTGAGTCCCTGGGCAGGCGTGTCGTAGGAAATCCTAGCAGGGCTTGTGGTTCAGAGCTGCCCCGTAGGCAGAAGGAAAGCATCGCCACGGCTCCCTCCAAAGCCTCCGAAGGAGGGCTATGTCCAGAAGTGCTCCAGCCCCCGGGTGGAAATTTCAACAACCAGTGATGGAAATGGAGATGTCAGAGTTCGGGTGTATCCACCAATACGTGGGGAGTGCAGGGGTCATCTGGTAATGAACTACGTACTTCAGAAGGGCCAGCCTGGCTGGCCCCCTTGTAGAGAGAAGCGGGCCCTCTAACACTGGGTGCCGCTGTCCGTGGGGAGCTGATGGCCCTCCAGGATGACAGGGGGGCAGCCCCAGAGCACAGGGGGCGTCAGCACGGCCAGTTTCCATGTGAGGCTCCCTGTTCAGGCCCTGCTCTGCCATGATGAGGATGTGACCTTGAAAAGCAAACTCTCTGCAGGAGTTCCTCCAAAGGCTTGAAGTCCAGGTAGTGGGGGATGGGGTCGTCACCTCCTGGGTGCAGCTCACTAAGCTCCTCCCACTGCCACCCTACACACACTTCCTTCCTCTACAGCTTGGATGAAAGGATCCCCACCTGGGCTCTGTGTCTTTACCATCTAAATGTAAAATTTTAAGAAGAGAGCTTTGGATTGGCTCAATTTGGGTCAGGATTAACAAACTGCAGCCAAGTGGGTAGAGCTGAGTGGTATGGACATGGCAACTGGAGATCTTCCCCTCTGAGTCAGGGGCCATGGCCAGGAGGAGAGCCTCTCTGAGAGCCGGGTGGGTGCTCCGGGAGCTGCTCCTATGAGAGTGTGAGAGTGGGCAGCCTCTGGGCCAGAGGCTGTGGATGCCCTTCTGTTTGGGTCTATATCATTCAAGAACAGTTTAGTTGCAAGTGACAGAGACACTACTCTAACCACCTGAAGCGGAAAGTGGACGTTATCAAAAGGCTAACAAATGCAGTGGCAGCGGTATGCGACAGGCCTCGGGAGCAGCTGGAAACAAAATCTTGGACACTGCCTAGACCACCTCACTTCCGGTTCTGGCTCCCCAGCCTTGCACATCCCTATTTCCCTCCAGGGGGAGACTGATATTTACTCTGTCTGGTTCCAAAATGAAAACCACAGAGAGAAATGGTGTCCCCAGAGCAGAAATCTACTGCCTCGTTTCCTATGACATCCACACTGCTTGGCGCATGGCACAGCCTCAGAGAAGTGCGACATCGTGAAGGATGGCTCCTGAGTTTGGGTGACCAGTTGGGAGGTGACACCATTCACTCCACCAGCCTTCAAGAGAGTTAACGTGGGTGTGGGGCCCCCAAAGCATTGCTTGGTGGTTACAAATGTGAACCGTAGACGTTCACTGCCTGGCTTTGAATTCCAGCTCCAAAATGACCATCTCTGTGACTGTGTGCACATTATCTCCACCTTCAGAGCCTCAGCTGCCCCATCCATAAAAATGGAGAAAATTGTTAACACCCAGCTCATAGGGCTCGTCGTGAAAATGAAAGGAAATACAGCATGCAAATGCTCAGTAATTGACTATTATTACTCGCTGCTTCTTTCAACCACACTGCATTATACTTTCAAATCGACTTGCACTGTTTTTGCAGTTAGAACTCTAAACGATAGAGTAAGTTTTATGTTTCAGCATTCCTGCCAGTGCGTTAGCCTGTTTCCCCAGTAAATGGGGCCAGGATATATGTGCAGCCATACTTACCTCAATGAGGAGAAATGATTTTGGACCGCCCCCCATCTTTGCTCAGGCCCGTGCCATAGCAGAGCCTGTGCCATGTAAAGAGCACAGGACTGCTCTCGGCAGACTTCCAGGCAAGAATAGCTGGAAGGTGACAGCCATACTCAGGGAGTCCAGGCACAGTTCAGCAAAATCTGGGACAGTGTGGAGACAACCACTCAGTCATGCTTACTAATTGCTGCTACCTCCCCTCCACATGGGGATACCCAAAGGATTTGGCTTCTCACTCTCTAAATAAGAAGGTTGAAACTACTGAGTTTTTAAGCCTCAGCTAAGGGACTGTAACAAGTCCTGGAGAACAGGTAGGTTTGAAAGCAATCACTTTTTATGTGGTCTTTGTCATGTCTCTGTCGGTGGCTTGGGGGGGTCATCCTCCCCCCTACCCCAGACAGGTGATGCTTTAAAGGTGTAAGCGAAACCCCAAAATAAGAATAAAATTTTGTGGGTAAGTTTTACTATGTTTTAAATATTAGTAGAATAAGCTTTCATGTTTTATAGAAAGGTCCTAATTTTTTAACAGCTTAAATATGTTGGGGCCAATTATATTTTCCCAAGATGGCTACACCAATATCTGTCCCAACCTGCACGCTCTGATTCCTGAAACGTGCAAGTGACAAGTTTCAGTCAAAAGATGCGGATTTCATCCTAGTAGCTACTGACCCATAGGTTATGACACAAATTTAGACTATAGTATAGTACTTGACTTAAAGTCATGTTATACCCTATTGTTCATTAGCATAATGTTAAGATTCCAGGATATAGAGTTAGATTTCCTGGGTTCGACTCTTAGTTTACCACCAACCCATTGTAGGACCTTAGATTAGTGACTTAACCTTCCTCGGCCTCCATCACTTTATTTGTAAAAGAGGGGCAATAATTGTTCCTAATTTCATAGAGTTGCTGCTAATGAATTCATACATGTAGATAAACTTAGACTGGCTCCGCACCCCTCATACACTTAACACATGCTAGCTGATATTATTATTCTGGGTGTTCTTGTTCAAGTGCCTGGTATGGAAGGAAGGAAAGAAGAAATACGAAGATAATCATAGTCTAAGTGCCAAACTGACTTTCTTTATTCCGATCAGTAAGTGAAGGCAGGGAATCATGTGTTGACTCACTGCACTGCTGCCTGCTCTGCTGGGCGTTGCTTAGTCAGCCATGTCCTAATACACTGTGGCAGGACTGAGGCTGCCCCTGGAGGCACCTGGCCTGACCCACAGACTTCCTGGAAGCTGAGGTTTGGGATTAGGGGTGTGTGTGTGTGTGTGTGTGTGTGTGTGTGTGTGTGGAGTGGGGACCTGGAGGGGAAAGGGCAAGGTGCTGTGAAGAAAGCAAACCCGAAGGAGAGAAAGGGCCAAATTCAGGACATGAGTCATCTGGGGTGCAAACCGTGTTTTGTATCATTTCTCCCAGGTCTGGGCCCCACCTGCCCTCAGCCTTGACGTAGGAGGGAAAACAACACTGGGGCAATGCCTAGAGAGTACCAGGATGAAGGGGGCGCAGGCTGAGGATGCTCGGCCGGGAGGGAGCTGTGCCAGGGAGGAGGGAAAAGGCAGAATGTCCTCCTGAGTCCTGCCCCCTCCCTGCTTCACTCCGTGAGGGAGAAGCAGGGGCCTGGATTCCCCTGTTTCCGTCGGAACCCCACATTCTTCATGGTATGCCACTCTTATCCCCCCACTCTCCACTCCAAGCCCCACAACATACGGAGACTGTCGCATGGTCGAATGCTTCGTCTGGGTTGAGTGCTAATAGTGAAGCCCTCGGGGGTGGAGGTGAGGGGCGCGAGTGGAGGCGGGGAAGGGGAGGAAATACCATTTCTCGAGTGGCTCCTAAAGGTCAGGGAAAGACCCGGTCCTTCTCCATGACCTCATGTAGCCTTCCAAAATGCCTGAGTTAGGGTGACCACATGTACCATTTTAAATGGGACAGAAAACAACGGTCCTGTCCCATTTCAAACGGTTCGTCGGTCAGCCTAGTCTCACTGGGCTAAATTCAAGGTGGCAGCAGGCTGACCAGATGTCCCATTTGATACAGAAGAGGACTGTTGTTTTCTGTCCCATTTCAAATGGTATGTGAGGTCACCCTACTCTGAGTCCTATATTTTTATTTATTTCCAGGTAAAACAGGAAACCGAAGTTCAGGATTAGACCCGAATCCAGTGCTAGTTCTAAGGTTCACGATCTTCTGAGTAGACCACGGTGAAATACAGAAATGTTGGTTCCTATAAGTCCAAACACTCCCTTAACCACAGGCCAGGAAGAAGAGGGACAAACAGGACAGCAGATGCCAAAGCGGGACTTGAGATTTGCAATAACAGGATATGCTGAGTGCCTCAGAGCTCTCTGGTTATCGCGCTGTCGGTCATCTGTTCACATCCTGTCTGTTTACAACTCAGGAAACAAGTGGGGAGGACAAGCCTGCGGGGGAAATTGACAAGCCAGCAACCTCTAGAAGGTTCGCTCAGCAGTATGGGTCTCCCACGTGTTGTTACCAATGGGACAGAGAAAATGGCAGGTTGCAGCCAAGACAGGTGTGGAGCCCAGGTGTCTCCGGGCCACACCCGACGGCAGGCACCGCAGGGGAGATAACACTCACGGATGCTGGCTCAGCAACGCAGGCAGAACCTGGGGTGCCGGCACCCCCTCCCCCAGCCCCAGGCTCACATGGGCTCCCGGGCTCATTAGCAATAACAGACCTCAAAGGCAGACATAGTTGGTTCAAATCCTGGTTCCACTGTGCCCCCTCAGAGGGTCATTGTGAGAAATACGAACACGATGCCACCTGCAAAGGACCATCACGAGATAGTGTTCACTTACGTCACCTCTCAAGGTCCTTCTAGACTCTTCCAAATGGTTACCTGGTCCTGCCTGCCCAAGGCCTTCAAATATTTCAAATTAACCTCCTTCCTCGGTCTCAGTTCAGGCTACCAGAACGCCCCACCAAAACACCCAATCTCGCTTCATGGCAGTCGCAGAATTACAGATCTGAAAGGAAAAAGAGTGTATCATGCCACTTTAAACCTGTATTTCATTGTCCCACCACACACCTGCAGCGCGCTGTTGCTTAAAATCATTTAGAAATCGTCCAGCCGTCTCGTGGACTAGCACGGCCTGTGCCCTATCTTAAGGGAAGGTGTGGTTTTTTAATCATTTTGGTGGAAAGAATCATTTCTAGTGCAGAGTTCCATATCTACTTGGCCCAGCTGGCCTTGAAGGTATCGCTGGGGGTCTAGGTGGCTTGGTCCGTGGTTCCTCTTCTGGGGTAAACCCCAGATATTTTTTTCTACCATTGCTACAATTTACCGTGTTGTGCAACTGTCACTGTTGTCTACTGGCTGAATGTTTTCATCACCCCCAAAGGAAACCTCATACCCATGAGGTCACGCCCTTTTCTCACCCACCCTGCCTGGCAGCCACTCATCTGCTTCCTGCCCGTGTGGACTTTCCCATTCTGCCTATTTCACAGAAGTGGAATCATCCAGATAAGGTATCTCTAAGAGCTAAGTTGAACCCATTAAAAGGTCCTGACCTGGGAGGTCCCAGGGCCATCAAGCCTCCACAGTGAGTGACCTCTCAGATGAGGAAAGATATTTGATGGATTGGGCTGCCTCTTCCATGATTCTGTGGGTCGAGACCCTCGTTTCCCTTTGTCTGAGGTTGATGCCGACCCGACCTGGCCTGACACATCGAAGCCAACAGCTCTCCTACCGCGGCGGGCCCCTTCTGCCCGAAGGACTGAGCTCGCTGACGGTCTTTACAGCCAAAGAAGTAGATGCAATTCCTTGAGGAATGAGTACAGGATGGGAAGAAGGTCTAGGACAGAGTGCAGAGGAAATCCAACACCAGGGAGAGGTGTCGTTGAAAAAGGGGACTGAGAAAAAAGGGGTCAGGGCCCTAAGTTCCTAGAAGAGAGGCGTCAGCAGAGATCGAAGAGACTGAGGACTGAAAGGGCGGGCTTCACAAGCGCCGTCCTGGTCGTGAGACACCTGAGCGAGGACCCGGGCCGCCCGGGTGGCCGGTGGGTGGGAGGTGAGGTGGAGCAGACCCAGGGGGTAATTAGGCCGTAAAGGAGAGAAGAGGAGGTGTGTTGCACCTGAAGTGGAGCAGGGGGTCCGAGGAGGATCAGTTGAGGATTTTGTTTGGGGGTTTGAGCATGGAAGGAAAGAGCACGTTTTAATGTTGGCAGGGAGTCTGCCATCGAGGAGATTTAACCTGCAGGAGAGAGGATAACCACAAATCGTCGTGTCCCAGAAGGCAGGGGACAGAGCCAGGACGAAGGCCATGTGAGAACGGAACAGCCCCAGGCTGAAGAGTTTGGGGGAAGACCACCAGGCAAGCCCGGGAAGCAGGGGGACCCCTGGCAGTGACGGCTGCGGAGCAGAAAGTGGCATGTGGGGCTCAGCTGGCCTGTCATCCCATCCAAATGACTTGCCACTGCTGATCTGAGGCAATTAACGGCGCAGAGCCGGCCTGGGCCCTGCCTGAACACCGCCCCAGGGACGCCCTGGCAGTGAAGGGGCAGACAAAGCCTCCCCGTGGACATCTCTCCTTGGGAGAAGTCGGTAAGAAGCCGAAGAGATGGATTAGAGCCAAAGCCAGAAAGAAGGTTCCTGATGCCCAAACCCTGCTTCCTGCCCCTCCTAGCAGAGGCGGCCATGGCACTCGGGTGGAGTGACAGCGCTGAGAGGTGGGCCTGCTCGGCCAGCCGAGGAGGTGTTCACAGTAAGTACCGCGGGCGTGATCCACAGGAAGAAGTACCAACCACATCTCGGTTATTTCAAATAAATACAGCTGGAGGGTTGCGAATCAGCGAATTGTGAACGACCCTGGCTCCGCAGGGTGGACATCCTCACATGTGTGTGGCCTCTCGGCGAGCCTTGGCTCCACGTCCGACGAGATGACACAAAAGCCAGAGCCAAGGGAGGGCAGGGAGGGAACTGGCACCCATCTGCTCTGCAAAGTCACATGATCAGCGATGTGACTGGTGCTGGAACTCTCGGAAGGGGTTGGGGGTGGGGCGGGCACTGCCCATCAGTGGGCAGCTCAGCAGAAGCTCCAAGCGCCCCGCTCAGCCTCGTCCCCTCGAAGCCTCTCCAGGCCTCCGCTCACCCTGGCGGTCACGTCCGGCCCGATTCCATTCCGACTCTCCGGTCCTCTCCTCCGGGGCATTCCCACCACAGCTAGGGGCACGTGACTCAGCGATGTCATTGTGTGGGCCAAAGGGAATGCTGCTGGTTCTCAGGATGAGTCCCAACCCTCAGAAGTAGGAGACAATGTCGGGGGGCAAAGTGCTTGTTTCCACTGAGCCCGTCCTCGCCCGCAGAGTGATTGCCCCAGATGGGAGTTTCAGCCACTCGGTGAGCGGCCTGCACTCCAGGCTCCGGACGGGGCTGCAAAACGGACTGAAGCGGCTGATTCCTCAACGCACGTTCAGAGCTCGCTCTCCTAGAGCTTCGGCCCCTGCGAGTGCAGAGAGTATTCCCGGAATTTTCAGACGAGGAAACGGAGGCCCAAAGACATTAGTGATATGTCCCCTGGAGGAGTCAGAATTTGAACCCAGGGTGTTCAGTATGCCTCAGCTGCCTAAGTCTCTGAACTCAAGAGACCCACAAGAAATGTACCCAAATGACCATAATGGCGTCCTGTGCATTGAAGTCCAGCAGGGATTTAGGACACAGAAAAATCCCATCGAAACTTTTTAAATGGGGAGAAATGGTTCGACTGGCTGAGGAAAACCGGCCAGGATATTTGAAAGCAATTTGGTTTTGAAAAAATCTCATTGGGTGGACTTGCAAGTTGGAAAAAACACAGACAGACTTCCAGAGGTGGAGAGGAAGGCGAGCATCTACATTGGGACCTAACAGTATGATTGGGACTCCTGGGGATGGGTGAGACCTATGGGTGCTCCTTCCAAGACGGGATCAGTAAAGCAAAGGCCGTGACTGCCAAACAGAAAGTCTTCACCGGGAAGGCTCATGAGGCCTGAATGTGCACGAAAAGAGGGCATCGCTTTGTTTACCTTATGCAAAATGAAGGCAAGTAGGACACTGAGCCTCCATTCCCTTCAGCGGGCGGGAAGTCTAGTTGCAGAGATTGAGAGGATTCTCTTCCCACCCCACCTCCCACTTCCATCCCTGCTCCTGGAATTCATGCTCAGGAGGCATCTCCTGGTGGCTGGTGAGCGTCAGGGGCCAGCAAACCTTTTCTAGGAAGGACCAAATAGTGACTATTTCAGGCTTTGCAGGCCTGCTGGGTCTCTGCCACTGTTGCTTGAAAGCGGCCACGGAGAACGGGGAAATGAATGAGCTTGGTTCCAAGAAGCCTTTCTACGTCTGTGTACGGACACAGAAATTTGGATCTCGTGTCATTTTCACGTAGCATAAAATATTATTCTTCTTTTGATTGTTTTCAAGTATTTAAAAAGGTCAAAACCTTCTTAGGTCATGGGTCATACAAAGACAGGTTGTGAGCCAGATTTGACTCACAGGCCCACTCCTTAGCTCCATGGTTTCCACCAAGATGCCGGCAGGCCAAGCTGGCATAGATCCTTGAAGCTGGGTGGCACTGTTGCCCCATGGAAATCCTTGCCAAGGCTGAGACCCCCCCCCCCCCCAGCATCCAAGAAAACCTTCCTGAATTTAACATTGAATTGTCACTTCCAGACGGCCCGTCATCTTCCTGAGGTTCTGTGGAGGATGGGCCACAGAGCCCCATTCATTATACAAATGCAGACATCCATTCCTTCTCTTTGGAAAAAATCTCTCTCTCACTGCTAGGGACTGTACCCCTCAAAGCCACCCAACAGCTCCCTGCCCTGGCATAGCAGACTCACATCCCTCAGGCTACGGGAGAAAAGTCAGGAAGGGAGGTGGCCTGGGACCAAGGACTTCTTCCTCCGGCCCTGCAGCCAGGGAATGCACACTTAGCTACCTGCTGCAATGCAGAGTGATGTATTAATACAAAGTCAGCAAAGGCAACGATCTAACGAAATGTCTAGCCCAGGAGCGAGCTCAGGCCCCAACATTCCAAGCTTAAGAGATCACACCTCAGTGGGTACTGGTGTTGGGTGTCCTCAGAAAACCTCGGGAGGGGAGTCAGGGTGCCGGTAACAAAGAGGGGAAGTAGGCGATTCAGCCTTCCCCAGAACACCCGGCTCTAATTAAGGTGAGTCATTGTCTTGGCTTAGAAGTAACCTAGCTAATGGTTTTGACCAAGCATGAGCCCTCCCAGCTGCCACTCCAGGAAGGCTCACGCAGCATATGTGTGACACACACAGCCTATGTGTGGCACTAACACCTGCCAGCCAATGCCCACAAAAGCCTGTTTTACTTCTGCTTTGGGTGAACTGCTTACATTCTGTGAAACTGCAGATGGAATTTTGAGAATGGGAGGTCAAATCCCACTTCAGTCATGACATTGTCTCCAATCCGCTCACCCCAAGAGGCCTTATCCACCAGATTTCGATGTGCATGCTCAGCAGTGCCTGCGATGCATGTCATCCTAACCCTTGGCCTATCTCAGGCCTCTGTGGTAATAGCCCTGGCTCCAAGCATGGTTCTGGCAACCACCTGCTCCCCAGTAGGATGACCAGGCTTCTGGAAGAGAATGTTCTCTACTCACGGAAACTTGAGACAGAAAAAGTCATCATCGGAGGGCAGGGATTGGGCAGATACTTGAGCCTGGGAAATGCAGCTGTATAGAGTCCACAGGAGGCAGGCGGCTACTGCCCGGACTTGAACATTATTCTCTCAGGTGGAAAACAGAAACCATCACGCAGGTTTATTTCTTGCTCCTTATCTGTGCACCCATCAACCTTTGATGACGAGATCATTTTTTATCATACAGGAAAGATTCAGTGAAACCTTGTTATACGGGTAAATAAATGAAACACTCTTCAGGAATGTAGCCAGTATTTGCTGAATTTCGAGAGAAAGCTTATTTTATAAAACAGCCTTATCATTTCACAGAGCTGTATATACCCCCCTGACTTAATTGACTTTTTTGTTTTGTTTTTAATTTGACAAAATGATTCTTAAATTCAAGATGGCTGCCACACATCTACTTTCGAGAAAGGAAAGACAATGGCCCCAGTGACACGCTTTGTCAGCAAAGGAAAAGCTTCCCCAGGAACTCCTCTCATAGACCTAATTGACTTCACCCTAACTGACTAGAATTGTAGCCTCTGTCCACCCAGGGTAACAAGGGGGGTTGGAAACTTGAGTGTTCAACTTCTCCAGCCTCTAATGGTATGACAAGGAGGATTCGGAGGGCTATAGGAGGAGTCCACCTGAAATTCTGCCACAAACAGCTGCACAGTTTTTAAAAACAAAAGCCCAGAAGGGGAAACCAGCTCTATTTTCTGCTAAAATATATTATAAAATCACAGAACCAGACCGCTACCCACAAGGTTTGACAGAGGTTCGTAGAAAAGAGGAATTAGCCCAGAAACAGATCCTAGTATATATAACAACTCGATATATACTTTTTTAATTAGAAAAATTGCTAACCCCTGGGCTAGAAGATGAAGTCTCTTGCTGCTCAGGGCATTTGTGAGAATGAATCAGCTGGGGCTCTTGTTGGAGCAAAAATCAATCCAGAAGAGAAGAACTCACCATCTATAGCATTGATGGACCCCCCATACCTTTGCAGCTGGCAAAGTGTGAGCAGGGGGTGCCTGCACTAGCACCCAGGTGATGGTAAAGTCGCATTTCGAAGATCCTCAGGGTTACGACTTCTATCTCTCCTGGAATGAGGTCGAGTTTTCCAGGGAAATGGAAGTGGGACCTGGGAACTGCGGGGTCCTCAGAGAAGGCAGCGGAAGTGGGAAGGGGCACTCCTTCAGGAAAAGAGGCCTCTGCGTGGAACACCTTTCTGGATGTGGCACGGACTTGCCCCTTACGTTGTATAAGAGGAATGGGCTAGCTGAGAAAGTCTCCGTTTCTGCTCTGTGATAGTAAAGGTACTCTTCCTTGATAGCTCTGTGTGACCCTCCCATTATGGGCCAGCATGTGTTGGGTCTGTGGGAAAACTGGGACCAGAAAGTTCTAGGGGAGGAGAGAGCAATCGTTGGGCTCCTTTGTCCATCTCTAGCAGAAATGATCTGAAAGTACATCAGTCTTCTTTTTTTGGATGATGATGATGATGTGATGATGATAAAAATAATAATAGCAGCTAACATTTAATAAGCATTTAGTATGTGCCAGAAGTATAAATTATCTCATTTAATCCTCAAAACCAGCATTTCGAATTCCACTATGGCCACCCCACCCACTTTTGCTCACACGAGGAAGCCACATGTGTTAAATTAACCACCCAATGCCACCCACCCAGCAAGTGATAAACCCTAGAGCTCATGCCCACAACCCTCACCTCGCCTCGCTTCCATTGGCCGTGGCCCAAAATGAATGTCAGTGGACAAAGACTGACAAGTGTGGATAGACATCTGCCGAAGAGTTAGAAACGTCTTCTCAAAAGAACTGTAATAGCATAAAGCATTCTTTCTTTACCTTCTCGATTCTAGCACTTTGAAGTGAGCTATTGCATACTGTAGCATACTGTAGCTTTTAGGGAAGAAAGGAAGGTTGCTTACTAAAGAACATCGTTTTAAACTACAAGTAGCACGGTACTGCCTTTGATTGAATTATTTTAAGTCCCTGTTTTCTCAAAGTAAGTGCTTGCTGTTCCTGAATATGCAAGAATTAACTTTTACACGTTTCTCTCCAATACCATTTGATTGGCTTTGCAGAAATAAAGTTAAAAAAAAAAAAAGAACTATAATAATGTGATTATCATGTAATAAAATGATGTTACCGTGTTTTGCTGTGTATAATGCATGCTGGTGTATAATGCGCACCCAACATTTCTGGCCCAAACTTTCAGGGGAAAAAAAACTTTCATTTTAATTTTTTTAATTCAAATTTTTATTTGTTTATATTGAGGTACTTGTTTTTTGTCTTATAAAGGAATTTTAGCATTTATTTTTTAACATATTATGGTACAAGAAATTTTATGTAACAAATAATTGCAAAACATAATAACAGATACAGGGTACAAGACGTTTTATGTATAAATTTTTTATATAAAAAAATCAAAAAATAAAACCGAGTATCGTATTCCAGGACATTATTTTACATAGGGATATCGTTATTGATTTCTAGAGTTACAGTTTTAACTCATAAGCATAGATAAAAGAATTACAAACATTGATACAGATACAGAATTCGTACTACCCATGTATAATGCGCATCCTTATCTTTTCCTCCCCACTTGGGGCCCAAAATGTGCGCATTATACACGGCGAAATACGGTACTTCGTTTCGGCCTCCATATAACTGTATCGCCATTAGGGTTTGCTGTAATCTCCCTTTAACATTAAGCACTATGTCAAAAGAATAAATAAAATTAACTACCTCCTCCTCCCGGGTGAAAACACTGAACTAACTTTTTCTCTGTCAAGTGCGATGCTGAGGACAGACCCTGAGGAGGAGGCTGGCGGAAGGCCCTGGATTCAGAGGCATCACGGGGACGCTGCTTCCCGAGACCCCGCGGAGTGGCCTTGGTTCGACCCAGCACTTGGCCTTGGCCATCCCCTTTGACTCCGCTCCAGGAGCCCTTAGAATTTCCTCAGGGGCTCCAGACCATTTAAATCAGAGTCACGTGTGAGACCTCCCAGAGGGTTCCAAAGTGCCGGTAGGGTTGGGGGTGGGGAAGGTTGCAGCTCCTGATCTGGGGTTCCTCCCTCTGCTGACAGTGCAATGCCGTTTTCTGAAGCCGGGGCGTGGGAGCCGGGCCAGGCCTCGGGTGAAGGCATCCTCGGGACAGACGGCCCAGCTCCTTCCTGCGGGGGGTCCAGTCTCTGTGAGCGGCCGTGTAAGCCATCCTTCAAAGAAAGTGCTGTGGATAGCTGAATTTGGCGTGTTTTCCAGGGCGTTTCTAACACGGGCAAGAATCAGAAAGCCACAAGATGTTTGCCCCATGAGGTGGTTTTGTCGCTGTGTAGGGGGAAAAAGAGTCTAATTATCACAGGAAGTGAAAGAGAAGCTACTTCTGATATGGAGGTGAATGTGAGAATGTAGTTACTAAAAGCGAGAAGGGAGCCATTCGGTAGTAGTTTCCTCATTTATTCCTCAACTCATTTATTCCTCATTTATTCCTCAACTCCCCCAGTAGCTGGAATGCTGTTTCAACCCCCTGCCACGAGGCATTTAAAAATTAACTGGACTACAAACGGACATGCAAGCGCCTAGAACAAACACCTAATCACACGCTTTAAAATACAAATTTGCAAACCTGAAACTCTATTTGCCAGGAAATGAAATGAATTGCATTGAAATTTGAAACTTAGAGCACTAGGGTGTCACATTTGAGAAACAAAAAGAAATATTTACTAGTGTCCGGTTTTTATGCCCAGGGCTCCATCTTTCTGTGGTCTCATACCTAGAGAACAGGGAGTTGAGTTTATCGCCCAGAGACCTCTCTGAGAATGAGATCGCTTTCTGCATTTATGTAACCTTGTATACACAAAAACATTTCCAAGCTCAAGATTTAAAGTACAAAGTGCTGGGTTAGAATCCCAACTCCAGTAGGTACTGGTAGGTAACCTTGGGTAATAATTTACCCACTGTACACCCCAGTTTCAGCCTTTAAAATAGGGATGATGATCATTACGATGATGATGATGATGATAATTAGATACAACGTAGGTTGTTTACAAAAGTGTTTAGCTCCATGATAGCACAGGGGAAGCATTCAGTAGCTGATAATCATTCCTCTAGCTATATTGTATTTATAAACTGCTGAGAGACTCAGAGAAATGTCCCTACCTGTCATTATCTGATATATAAGGATCATATAGAAACAGCTGAAATGTTGTAAAAGACACGAGGCTTCACTCAGCGACATAGACTTTGATTCCGATCCCTCAACTGGGTCCACTCTCTGAAGAGTCACCCTAAAGTGCCCTGTCTCCAGGGCAGAAACTAAAACTACAATGAATAGACAGAGTCCAAGCTATTGGTTTCTTTTTAAACTTTCCACATGCCCTTGGAGACATACCATCTGCCCATCAGCCCATGCTTGCTTTCCCCTTGCCCTCTACTGCCATTTCCATTAACAGGAGCTCCTGGGACCCTCACACATCCCTGCCTTCAGTGCCACCAGGTACTAACTGCCCTCTAGGACACTCAGTATTCCAGTTCCTGTCACAACCTTCCTTTCTGCCCCATACGCCATCAATTCACGGCCTTTCTGATGGTTTCTCACACTCCCAACGACAGGGACCTCCGTCCTTATGTCACAGGAAGCTCTCACTCACACGCAGGGACGGTCATACCTAGCAGGACTTCATAAACGCCTACGGCTCAGCATTTTCAAACACTGCCTCTCCTCCACTCTCCCTACTCTCCTGAAACTCCGACTGCCTGATTTCAGATACTCCCAGGGTACCCTCCAACCCCCAAACTCTCTTTTCTATTTTCTGCCTCCTTCTCTGTCAGTGCTTCGTCAGGGTGATTTCTTTAGCTCTGTCTTCCTGGTTTGCTAACGCTCTCTTCAGGTGAATTTATTAATAATATTCTGCTTAGCCCAGCCACGGGGAAATAATCTTTTTAAAAATGATTTACGTGTTTCATCTCTAAAAATTCTATTTGATTTTTTTTAAATTTTATTTTTTGAACCAATAATAAAGCCACATGATTCAAAAATCAAAATGATATTAAAAAGTATAAATTGAGAAGTTGTTATTTCATTACCATCTACCTGCTATAGGTAATTACTTCCATTGGTTTCTTTCTTTTTTCTTTTTCTTTTTTTATTGTTAGGCTTATTGGGGTGACATTGGTTAGCAAGAGTTACATAGGTTCCAGGCGTACAATCCTACAGTGTGTCCTCTGTGTGTTGCATTGTGTGTTCACCACCCAGTGTGAGTTCTCTTTCCGTCACCACATATTTGGGTCCCTCCCTCCTCTCCCACCTGCTCCCATCAATTAGTTCCTTGTGTATGCCTTCCAGTGTTCCTTTAGGCAGGCCAAAGCATATGCATATTCTTATTTTTTCCTTTTTCATACCCAAAATTTAGCATACTATATATGCTATTAGCAAATTAATTTTTTCACTTAAAAATATACCTAGGAGATGTTTCAATTTGGTTATTTTTAAATCTTCCCAGTCACGGTGAATAATCTCTGATTACTTACTCATTTTTAAAATTCCACCTTTATTTCTGTAACTGTTCCATGCGTGATGATTTTAAATTCTATGTCCAATAATTCCAGTATCTGAAGTCACTGGAGTCTCCACATGGTAATTACAGATTGGGTCCTCAGTCAGAGTAACTTGTTTCCTTGAACGTTTGGTGATCTTTGAGATGAAGTTAATAATAATTAATGAGGATCCTGAGGATCTAAACTGAAGATGCTTTTCTCCAGAGTTTGCATTGGTTCCTGCGAGGAACTCGGGGTAAAGAGGTATCACTGACCTGCGATAACTTTAGCACCATTCCAGTCTCTCCTGCTTAATCTGGGTTTGTCATTCAGTCTCCCTGGCCGTGCAGAGTGGGGCCAGAATTTAGGCCTACACAGAAACACCAGCGTTCACCCTGGATGTGTTTCTGGACTTTCATCTAATTGATCTGTCTCTTTCAGGGCCAGTACCAATTTATCTATTGCAGTTTTTTGGAGTAGTTTAATATCTGGCAGGGAAAAACCTTTTCTTTTTCAAAATTGTCTAGGCTTCCCACAATCATTTATTTTCCCAAATGATCTCTTAAATTTGCTCACTGTCTTTTCTTAAGTGGAACAACCTGTGAGGATTTCTAAGGAAAATAATGGCAGAAGTGAAAGTTAACTCCAAAACCCTTTACCGAAACAAACAAGAATGAAAGAAAAAAAAAACAAAAAACAAAAGTAAGCAAAAGTGCTTTAAGTTGCTGTAGCTACGAAACCTGCATTATTCTAAATACTCTGAAGAATGCAGCCAGATATAATGGCATCTGGAATAAATTGAGAGGGTCCTATGACCTAATACCAATTTCTAGCAGTGTTGCATGTCATAAATGGAGAAAATTCCATAGGTTCCCACCAGTACAAGTTCAGAAGTCATGGGTAAGCAGTTGGAAGAATAAAAAACACTCCTCCTGGGAGCCCATTGACCCATCATTGATTGCTAAGTGATGACTGCTTGCAAGAGATACAGCCATACTCAGCACACTGTTTTTCTGTCATTCTTTCCTATCAGATTGGGGCAGTGCTGAGAGGCAAAGCCTACTTCACAGTCACAGAGAACATTGAACAATCCTGTGCTAACACAATTGGAAAACTAGACGGAAAGAGACAGAGATGTCATTTAACATATTTTGGGTCAGAGAAGAAGGAATTCTTGCCAATTAACAGATGCCGACGTATTGCTCTTTTACCTAGGAAATGCACAAGAGAAAACTAGAGACATCAAAAATGGTTTTTAAAAGATTCTAAGTAATGTATTAACAAATAGAATATGAGAGCAGATTTAAATAGCAATACACCATGAGTGCAACTGTGTGTTATAGGACTGCAAAGGTGGCTAAATATTAGGAAAGCTATATTAATATTGATTAAAGAGGGCGAAGCACATGATCCTATGGTAGACACAAACAAAAACAGTTCATGAAGTTTAGTGTCCATTCCTGATCAATGCTCTTTGTAAAATGGGATTAGGTGAATAATTTCTTTAATATTGAAACATATGTAAATCAAAAGCCAATATCATGCCTAGTGATTAAGCACTTATAATTTCTACAATCATCGCTTTTATGTGATAGACATTGCAATTAGACAAGAGAACAAAATATGAGATTTAAATATTGGAATGAAGAAGAGAAAAATTATCTTTATTTGCAGGTAACAGAAAGTCTAAGATTCAGCAGCAAATTATTGGAAAGTAAAAGTAAAACAGAGTTCAGAAAAATTTCACGGTATAATATCAATATTCAAAATGAAAAGTCTTAAGGTGTATTAAAATATAATCCAAAATTAATCCCTTTGTAAAAGTATGAAAACAAAATTATACAAATAAATTTGAATTACAAGAAAAAAAAAGAAAAAAAACCCCAGAAAATTACCAAGAACTGACTAAGTGAAAAGGCAGATCCTGTGAGTGGAGAGAAATATTCAGTATAGTGTAAAATATAAATTCTCCCCAAATTACCTAGAAAACTATACTATTTCTGATCAAAATCTCAACATGATATTTGTGGGAGGGAGCATGTTAAAAAGTATTCCACTTGCATGATAAAAAGGTGGTATTTCAAATCAATAGTGACTCGGAAAGGATAATCATAAATAATTGTGCCATTAAAACTGTGATGCATAGAATGAAAGAAAAATGCAGGTCGGTGTGAAATGTGTTCTATACAACGTGGGTTCCTGTTTCTCTGGTTACACAAAATAAATTCCATATACAACAAAAGTTTTCAAGTAAAAACCAAAGCAACAGGAGAACGAGAAGAAAGACAGGACGGGTATTTGGAGAACCACAGGTGGAAAGGCTTTCGTAGCACATGGTGGAAACCAATGATCACAAACAAAAGATCGATAAGCTGAACTGTGGAACAATGAACACATTCCAATGGCAAAAACAAACGGAAGTCCTATAAAGAAAGTGGAAAGACAAAGAACAAATGTGGGAAACTATTTACAATAATAATGACAGTCTGCTGTTTCTCTAACATAAAGAGTTGTATTGTTATCACGCACTCCTGCTGGGACCCTCTCAGCACCCTCCACACACACACACACACACACACACACTGCATACATGTGCACGCACACACAACACACATAGGCACACATCGAACACACATACCCCTTTGGCAGTCTATTGAGAACTCACACTTGCAAGCTTGTAGCGTGTGCCTCCGGCATAGTGCTCAGCTGCTCCTAAGCTCTGCGTGCTTTCTGGATCCAGAACGTTGCCCGTGAATGCGGCCATGGAGGGTGCAAGTTCGGCCTGTCCCCCAGAGTAGAATCAGTGCGAACATCGAGAGGCATGGCTGCCTACGTCCTGGTTCAGGTCATGGGAAAGGCCTCTCTGCCCCTGGCATACGGGCTTTGTTTTTATGAAACCAAGCCAGAGTGTGTGATGAACCGAAGTCCAGTCCTCCTCGGATCCTGCCATGGAGTGGTCTGTCTTAGTCTGTGGTGGCATTAGGAAAGTCCCTGCCCTCTCTAATTTTGTCTGGGTCTTCATGGGTGATTGAAGGAGAGGCTCTCACCATGAGCGACCACACCGGAGGCCACCGTGGACCATAAGCTATCACATAACAACTTGTTCAACCACGATGACACAAATTCCCCAGAATGTCTATAATCACAGAGCATGGTCCCTGTGTTACAGTCACCTGTGGAGGCCAGCACTGACTCCAGGGCTGGGGCTGCTCAAAATATGGTTGGAACTCCTCTTTGAAGATTGCCATCGGAGCCCACGGCACTTCTTTTTTGTTTTTTGGTATTCTGAGTCCACAAGTGAAATCCTTTCCAGACTGTATTTGATTTTTGGAAATAGGTAAAAGCCATGTGTCACATGTTCCAATTTATAAAAGAGAAGTCCAACTGGCAAAGTTTTAATGACATATTTAACGTGCCTGTGTAATGTTTTCACCATATGTAGAGAGACAGAGACAGAGAAAACTGTGAGGTGATCAGACTAACTGAGGTCCTTTTGTAGCCCATAGACACATTCTGAAGGCAATCCCCAACGGGGATTTCAAAAGACGTTTTTAAATACTAATAGCATCACTAAAATAAATGTTCAGCCTTTTAAAGCAAATACTTAAAAAGAGAAATATAATTTGGATGAATATCTAGTACGTTCTGGGGGAAAAACAGCCACCGAGTCACAACTTATCTAGCAGATGTTGGCTTCTATCAAAATGTTATTTTGGAAGGCTTCGTACGTGAATCCCGCCCTACCTGCCTTCCCGTACCCCTCGAACCCACCCACTCGAATGCACCATCAACTCTTTCATTTCTACCTTGGTTTTGTCTCCTCTACATTGGACCTCCTTCTCTGGTCCCCCTGCTGTGATTGTTACTGTCTCTCCTCTTGAAATTTCATGCCTTGGTTCACGTTCTTATGCCTCCCACCCCCATTACTGGAATTTCCATCCTAGTCTTCTCTGCCAGACAGAAACCCTCCTAATCCTTCAAGGTGCAGCGCAGACTCCACCTGAGGGGCCTTCACTGGCCTCCTGCACTCCTGCTCTCTGTCGTTCTGCTTGTCACCCTGAACCACTCTGTGGTGTAGAAACCATCACTGATGGTGCTCAATAAGATATCTGTGAGGTGTTGTGAAATGAAGGCTGGACTGATTTCTCAACCATAGGGGAAATTCAGGGGCAAAATGGAAGCAAATGACGTCAGCGCGTTTCAGACAGGCGTGAGTTCCATTTGCTTCTAACGCATGCTACCTTCACAGCAGGCAGGGCTGAACTTCACGCTTCCACTTTCATTTCTCTGACACCGTATTGGGAAGCTTCCTGGGGACACTCAAAATAGAGGACATATATCAAGTTCTCCTTTGGGTTTAAGAAATCGACTCTTTGGACTTAGACTATGTACCATTAGTACTGACTTTGTAGCATTTCCAAAAGATAATGTAACTGAGAGCAACTTAACGCCATGATTTCTTTTACTGTGCATCAAATCCCATCTCTTTGTGTTATGAATGGTTTCACTACACCCATTCACTATGAATCTTATCAAAATAGATGTAAATGATGCCACTGACCTACATTCCTAAGGATCCGCCTCTTAATTAGATGGGAATTCACTGTTGCCGCGACCTGTGTGGGTGAACAGGCGAACCGGAGGGGAGGCGATGGGGAATGAAGAAATAAACACACAGACACAAACTTAGACAGAAAAGCCGGGACCGGTGGTTCTCTGAGCTCTGATGGAGACACGGAGACCCCGCCTGGCAGCAGCACGTTTATTTTATAGGGAAAAGAAAGATGAAAGGCAGGGCAGATCAAAGATGTAAAAGCTGGAAAGTGTATCTCAACTAAGAGCTATACATTGTTTTCCTCCCAGCTCGTTACAGTCCTGGGTAACGACAGTAAATTAACATCTGGCCAATTAACCTTGAAGCACAACCTATTCTACTATTTTTTCTTGAGCATGTGAGTCATGAATCGTATCTCGGGTTACTCCCAGAAACCAAGCAGTTCTTGCTCACAATGTCATATTACTTTTTGCCCCCCAAGCCAGAAGCCACATCCCGAGTATCGTCCTTGTGCACCCAGCTCTGGGCTGCCTTGCAAACCCTTGAACTGTGGCTTCCAAGCACACAGGTAGCCTTGCTAAATAAAACCTGTTTTCTCAAAGGACCTGGCTTCCGGCTCATACGCTCCCTACACACTGCGACCAGAGATGCTGGAGCTTCTCAGCTGAAACGTCTGGAAGTTCAGTGTACCTGGGCATCGTCTCCTTGGGGTGGTGTGTCTCAGGCTCTCAGATCACGTAGAAGTGTCTGCTCTAAAAAGCTTCTTTTTCCTGTTGCTCAGTTCAAACAATAATTTTCCGTTCCGTTTACTAGATTGTAGCATGATGGTTGACCAAGCAAGCAATTATGCAAAGCCGAAAAGTCATACAGCAAAAAGGGTAAGTCAGTTTGGAAACTTAATCAGAGTTTCCAAAAATGCAGGCTAAGGCACAGCAGCGGACTAGAGGTCGTGAGAACCGTATGTTCTTTAAAACAAAAGAAAACAAACAAACAAACAAAAAGCGGGTGAAGTCCTAGCGACCAAGCTGACAAAAGCTGGGTGGGCAGTCAGGGCCCAGTTGCAGGCAGAGGCTGAGGACGATAAGCTGGCTGGTCAGCCTCACAAAGCTCAGTGTGCCGTACGATCAGGACAGACCCGTCCCGGGCCAACACAGTGATCCCCGCAAGGCACGCGGGCGGCCCTCACACGCGGCCTGCAGCGCACACAGCCCCCTCGTTAAGGCTGCCCAGCATTGTGTGTCCCCCCAGAAGTGGGTCCCTACTTCCTTTGTCTCATCCAGGGCCCAGCCTCAGTCTGTCTGTGCCTCACGTGCTCTCCCAGTGGTATCGCCCGAGTCGGTCACCCCACTGCATCTCGTTCCCGGCCCGTCGGAGGGGCCTCTCTACGAGGTCCATGGGGTCCGCACAGCGGCCCGCAGGCTGAGAGGAAGCCGGACGTGAGGGGACATGGAGGAACGCGGCTAACCTAAGGGATGTGTCACAGCTGCAGCCCCAGGGAGGGGTCTGGCGAGATCAGTATGGGGGCTGGCCCTTTTGCCTTTGTGGAGTGTTTTCAATCTTCATCTATTAAGAATAATCCAGCGAACTCTTTAAGATGCACCAAGCCCAGACTGGTACTCAGCCTGAAGGGCCATGCGTTCATTTTCCACGAGAAATCCAGCGCGTACGTGCAGGAACGCAGGGCGCAGGCAGACAAGTCGGCTCGACTTCTCGGAGCCCTCAGCAGCAAGCTGGAGAGGGCTGGAGTCTTGGAGCCCGACTGCCCATGTATCACCTCCGGTGTGGGGCTGCAGTCAGTCGGCGTGGACACCTACACTCTCTGGCCAGGACCAGGACACTGTCTTCCCTGCTCGGGTCAAGAGTTGCACTGCCCAGCCACTGCCGTTCCTGGGAATTGTGGTAACGGTCCCCCTTTCCTGGGCACTGCCTTTCTTTCACCAGAAGGCAGCATGGTGGAGAGCCTCAAGGCGGCTCCTGTAAACCCTGGAGTCATCTGGTGTTCATCTCAGTGACATCTCAAGCCACAGGGATGATCCCAAGTTCCCTCTCAGTTTCTTGGGTTTGCCCTTCGCAGCAAGGCACCTTGGACGAGGGAGTCACAGTATCTGGCTCCAAGTTGTCAGTGCTTTCCCCTCTGCCCCAGTCTCTCTCTGCTGCACACAGCTACTGCCAAGCCCTTGGAGAGGGAGGGTCCTGGGGACCTTTGTGCACGCCGGCTGTAGTCCCTGGAGCTCCCACCAACCTCTGGAAGCCTTGAATCTGGTCAACGTTGCTTTCCCCTGCCCAGCCCACCAAGACTCAGGATGGCCACTTCTGGGCACTACAGCACAGGGCTAACCCTTCAGGGACACACACCAGGTTCTCTTAGGTTTGGCAGAGATAGGCTTCTGCAGGCCGAGCTCACAAATCCTGAATCCTGCTAACCCAAAGGCTAGGTCAGGGGACACATGCCCATGGACCCAGAGAAATGGTGCCCTCTTCCGTCCCCCCAAATCTCTTAAGGAGGAAACTATTTTTGTTTAGTAAACTATTTGGGTAAAAGTGGATGCTAAGCAAAATATAGGTAGATGATGATAGATAGATGATGCAATAGGTGATAGAGTAGGTAGATGATAGATATATATATAGAGGGTAGATAATAGATACAGATAGATAAGAGCAAAATTATGCTGTATTTCATAAATTTAGGGGAGTTGATAAAGAAGATGGGAAGAGAACTTTGAAGAACAGGGGTAACAAATGTGCATTTTAATTGTTTGCATATCTAAATAGAACACTCTCCGTAGCCCCCAGAACAATGCCCACATACTAACCCCAGCACCTGAGAACATGTTACCTTCCATGGCGAAAGGAACTTTGTAGGTGTGATTAAGTTAAGGATCTTGAGATGGGGAGATTATCCCGGCTTTTCCCTGGTAGATTCAATGGAATCACAAGGATCCTTAGAGGTGACAAGAGTGGGGTCATGGGGTCAGAGTCAGAGAGAGATTTGAAGATGCCACACTGCTGGCTTTAAAGATGGAGGAAAGGCCACCGCTCAGGAATGTAGATGGCCTCTGCAAGCTAGGAAAGGCAAAGAAATAGATTCTCCCTAGAACTTCCAGAAGGACTACAGCTCTGCCAATACCTTGACTTTAGCCCAGTGAGACTCATGACAGACTCCTGACCTCCGGATCACTGTGAAATAAGAAACGTGTGTGCTTGTAAGCCACAAAGTTTAGGGCAATGTTTACAACATTAACAGGAAACCCATCCACTCCCCACTCACATTACCTAAATGCCCAAAGTCTTCAGTAAGATTCTGAGTAGAAATCACGAAAGGAGCTGAGTTCCACAGGTGGGTCAATGCGAGTAGAACGGGGACCCACACAGGAGGGTGAGGCGGCCCATCAACTGAACTAGTGCACAGGAAGCAGACACGAGGCCCCAAGGTTGATCCTGAGAAGGGTCACATCCACCTCTACCCGCTCATGGAATCTGCAGGAATCTTAAAAGCCAGCCCTGGGCGCTTCGCGACTTTGGAATGGAGAGTTAAACCAATCTTACCCAAATCTCAAGTGTCTTGGGGTTAGATTGAGAAGAACACCAAGGCGGGCCCATCCGAATTCGATTCAACACACGTGTAACGGGTGGTAAAGGGAACATTTCCTTATGAAATGTTATTTTTATGCTTTTGAACAGTAATATACTTGCATGTCTAAATTCAAAACGAGAAGCCAAACACTCCCAAGTCTCACTCCCACCCTGGCCACCTCTCCCTTGCTCCCCGGATAACCGTTTTCGTTCATCCATTGCTAATTTTCCAGTTTATGTAAAATGGAGTGAGTACTTCCACCCCCTCCTGCCTCCCCTAACGATGGCGTACCACACGCCCTGTCCTCCCCCTGGCTTGACCGCATTGAAACGGCGATCTTAAGAGAGAGCTTCCCCGTCCCTTCTCTCCAGCGGCTGGTATTCGGCTGTGCACGTGGAAGCGCCCTAGTTCACTGCTCTAGTTTCCTCCTGACAGGCACTGGAGTTGCCTCTGAACTTGGGGCATTACAAACAATGTCGCAATGAATAAACCTGTATATGAGTCATTTTGAGCTTGTGCAGGTGAACCGCTAGGATAGGTGCCCAAAACGGGCCAGCTGGTTTGAAAAACAAAGGCACTTGGACAGAGGCACGAAGGTCGCACCATTCTGCACTGTCACCAACAGTGCCTGTGTCCCCACCGCCTCCCAAAAGAGGGTGTTATTAAAGTTCTGGAGTTCTCCCAAATTGACAAGTGAAACATGATAGCTCACTAATTTGCATTTTTCTCCAAAGTGAGGTTGAGCATCTTATGTTTAAGAGGCATTTGCATTTCTTTTTCTGTGAACTCTTCTTTTCACATCCTTTAACCCAAATTGGACTCTTCTTGTTTGGACCAAAGTTCCAAAAACTGAGGAGAAAATAATAGGTTGCAAGGACTTCCATATTCTAAACTGAGGATTCCCTAATGGTCTTGTGACCCTTAGCCCCTATACCCAGGAGACAAAGCAGTTTAAATTGCAATTGTCAAAAGAAAGTTCTTTGGAAAAAGCTATTGGTGTGATGAGCATTTTCTCTCCCCCGCCACAATGGTAGGGGGTAGGTAAGGGGTCTTCTTCGGTGCCACCCTGGAAAGAGGAGCTTCAAGGGGACCTCAACTCAGGGAATGAGACTGTGTCCCCTGAGTGGTCTGGTATCTGATTCCAACGTCAAGAAGCTGAGGCCGCCAGGCCAACAGCAGGACAAAAAAGTGGGAACTACCTCGAAGCAAGCCACATGTCCACAGGAGGACAGAGTGTCCAATGGGTAAGAAACCCAGTCTGTGGCTGCAGCTCTCCGTGGGGCCATCCTCCCTTAGGCACAAGGATCCAGGAGTTTCCATGGGTCAAGGAGGTACCCTGGGAAAGAATGATGCTGAGGAGCCATCTTGATGTGACTTCTCTCCCCGACAGGCAGACTTCCAGGACACGAAAACTCCAACAATGCCAGCAGTGAGAGGCTGTGGGGTTCACTTTCAGGGGCAGGAGCCGAGTGAGGTAGTGACTCAAGGTAATAAAACGTAAAATAGGGTAACAAACTAGAAAATATTTATGCATGCACAACAAAAAGTAAGCATGTATTACCTTGTGAGTTGACAACTACTGTAGAATACTCTAGACACAGACACACACAACAATTAAATGGAGACAAATATCATGTTTTAGTATAGGAGCACTCTTTATTTAACCTATACCAAGAAAAATATTAAGATTTTGGGGGTAACTTGACCAAATAATTCTTTAGATTATGTATAATAAATATGTATACATGAATAAATACATAATAAAAGTTGAGAACACTCTTGAGAATTAATGGCAACTTACTTTTACTTGTTATTAAAAAAAATCTATTTTACAGGTATAGCAGGTGGTATTGGCACAGAAATAGATGAGTAGACAAAAGGAAAAGTTCAGAAATAGACTTCAGTATATGGTTCAGTATGTGATTCAAATCACTAGACGGAAAAAATAACAATGAATATTAGTAGGACAACTGGCAAAACCATTTAGCAACAATATCAGAAGATCCACCCCCAATCTCACTCACCCCTTATGCTAAAATAAATTTCAGATGGATTAAATATTTAAATATTTTTTTAAAAACTGATGAATTATATTTATTACAGTGATATTGGAAGTACTTCTAAGCTTGGCGCCAAAGGCAAAATACAAAAGGAGTAAGACTGATAAATTTGACTATACAACTTTAAAGTTTTTTTCTGTGGCAATGTATGATATAAACGAGGTCAAGGGAAAGGATAAACCAGAAAATCTGTTTACCAAATATATGACAGCTAAGAAAATGACTATGACACAAAGAGCTTTTACAAATCAATAAAAGACAAACAAGCCAAGTACTGAGAAAAAAGGCAATTCACCAAGACAGAATTATAAATGACTAATCACCCTACAAAACAGTCAGAGAAATGCAAACAAAACACCGAACCATCATTTTTCACCTACCAGGTTAAGCGAGATTCAAGACACCAACAGTGCCCACGGGTGTTGAGGCTTTCTGCTGGTGAGCATAAACTGGTATAAACTCCTGTGAGATCCCTCTGCCAATATGCAGTAAATATAAAATGTATATGTGGTTTTCATTCCAACAATTTCACTTTTAGGAATTTAGCCTAAGTGATCATTGCATACAATTATGCAGACTTGTAGAAAGATAGCAAACATCTGGAAACATTCTAAATGCACAGTAGAGCACCGGTGAAATTGTAGTACAAACTTCCAGTGCAATCATTATCATCATGAAAATTGTGTCCAGGATATGGTGATGGAGGAAAGAACCATGTTACAAAACTACATGTATACTTTGACTCAATTTTGGTTTAAAAAAAAACGTACCAATAAAGTATGGATACACTTGCAATGCACACGTGCGTGCGTGCACACACACACACACACAAAAACACGTCCCCAAAGTAATTCCTTCACTCTCTCTCTCTCTCTGAAACAATGAGCATATACTTCTTTTTTAATTGATTTGCTTCATTATATCACCCATCCCCAAAGGTGGGCACAGGAAAAAACCACACCTTCTTTCTTCTCCAAAATCAGGCATTTCAGTGTAACCAACAATGGTTGGGGAAGGCCAAAGGTCCTTAAAACGCTATTTGACCACTTCCTAGCACCACTGGTCTTCTCCTAGATGAATAGGATGGAAAAACAGCAGAAGGTTTAGAAAATCAGAATGTGAGATAAGCAATAAAAAAGGAGCACTGAGAATTCTTATTTACTTGATTTAAAATCAATTTAAATATTAATTTTATTCCAAGTTGATGTGAAATTTCAAGATAATCACTTCTGTTCTGGTCTTACCTTATGTTCCCAGCTACCAGTTCAAGTCTTGAGTCAGAGATGGACTATTATTACCTCCTTCCCTACGTAACCTCCATCTGTTGGGTTGTTTGTGGCTCCTTCCAGAAGTGATGGGGGGATGTATCTTACAGTGAAGACAGGTATAAGAAGACATGTGCTATAACAGTAAAGGCACTGGTTAAATATCTATAGATAGATGGAGACACAGATACAGAGGATACAGATTCAGATATACAGAGCGCGTATCGTGTGGGAGTGTAAAGGCCTACCTCCCCCAAGAACGAAAAAGGACTGTCCGAAGCCTACCTAGCTCAGGGCCTATTAAGCCCCAGGGAAGAGAACTAGACTTGCAGTGGGAAAACTTGGCCCCACAACTCAAGTTGTGTATCCTTCTGAACGCACTTCTCCTTTCGAACACGGGGGACACAAAAACCCCTAACCTCGTCGTCACACAGAACTGCTGTGAGGATGAAAAGAAAGAACATGTATAAACAAAAACTATGGTGGAGACAAATCAAAACCACACATACTCTAGCTGGGAACAATCTGATCCATATCTGGGCAACCCCCCAATTTTCATTCCTGGTCTAGAAGGGAGCCCAAGACTGGATCTCAGTGCTCACCTCTACACCCTGTCCCCCAAGACAGATAATTGGGAAGATCCTCCTCCACCCCCGCTTAGCATCCGGCTTTCTTTAGTGACATGTATAACCCAACTCGGGGTGCTACCTGACCAGTCCCTCGACAGAAGGACTCCGCATTCTCCTACGAAGACCCACCATCAGTCTCCTGAGACGCCCTCCCCCCTTAAGCAGGAATCCCCTTGGGAAACAAACACAGAGCAGCACTGTGGTAGAGCTACTGGGGGGATTTAGAACTTAAAGCTGCCTTCGTGTTTATGAGAAAACTCTTAGAAGAGAAGTGCAGAAAAGTGGCACCTCCAGGTTGTAAATGTAAGTTAACCATCACGGTGACTGAGGTTGTAAATATAAGGGGTGATCATGTCACACTGTTCGCCCTTCCACGTGAGCACATGGACTCTGGCCATGACCTTGGCATCGTTTCAACCCACTGTTACTGCACGACCACTGAATCTTAAGGGAGGCACAGAGCATTCTTACGAGATCCTCAAAAATAATAATAATAATAAAAATTAGGCAAGGCTGCTATAAACATTCAGGTGTAAGAGAAGAGCTATCTAAATTCACAGGATATTTTTACTGGAATGAAGACTTGTTGTGGCTTTGAATACATAGGAGACAAATGGCACTGTGTCAACAAGACATTGCAGGGACTGGACCGGAGCGGCCAGGCTAGCACGCTTTCTAATTAGATGTCAATTATGTATAGGAAAAGAGGCTATTCCTGAGTGTTTGCCAAGTTTGTCTATGTCGATGTTCTCCATCCTTTTCAATGACCTCCTTCATAAAGTCAAATTTTAGCCCAAACTTAAGTCCATCTCCTTGAAAAGAATGGAGCTGAATTAATTAGCGGAGATGCTAAGGGCAGACGCGGGGACTCTCTGGCACCCGGCAAGCCGCAGACCCAGCCCCCGTGATCTGCAGCCTGCGGTTAGTATTACGTTGTCTATCAAGGGTCTCAAGTTCACAGACACAGGACTGGTTGTGTAGCACACAAGACGCCAGCAATTCCTGAGTTTCCTCCTTTTGGGAGATTCCACAGCAGTAGTCACTATCTTGAATCCAGAAATGGGGCCAACCGGGGAATAGAGAAAGTCCGCAGGTCCCCAGAGACACCCGCTGGAAGCCACATGGGGCCGAGGAGCTGTCGTGACGTCTCCCCCGCAGCAGGGCATCCTCCCCACGCGGCGCCCGTCGCAATCTAGATGTGGGGAAGGAAAAGAGAGTCCACAGACACACTCTGGTTTTCCTGTGACACATCCCCGTGAACGGCCCCCCCACACTCACAGGCAGCAGCGTGGGTGACCGGCCATCACCAGCCCTGCTCTTCTCCTGGGACCTGAGGGCATCACCCGCTGCCCGGAGGGGCTGAGTGTCCGCTGAGCCCAGGACAACCTCCACCCACGTCTCTGTGACCCTCCCGAACCCGAGCTGCTTTCCGTGACTCCAACTCCATCCGCCCCGTCTTGCACTCATTTCTCAAAAACAACAGCCCCACGTACCAAGCTGCTAAGGAGGAGAGGAATGCGAGAGCCATCACCACGGCCACAGAGGCCAGCCCAGCGCCCACCATCTGCAGCAGCGTGAGCGACGCACCTGCGGGACAAAACCACACGCTGAAGCCACAGCCCGCCCAGCAGGCGCAGCCGCTTCAGCCCGAGCGAGGCCCCACTCAACAGTCCTGTCCCCCGACGTGGCCTGGGGCCACAGGGCCTCGGGGAAACACAGCTCCACGGTAATTCTAAAAAGGAAGCGCAACCCAGGCCGCACTCAAGTTCCAAGGGGTGAGAAAGCTGGGGAGCAGACAAGCCGGCACACTGTGTTGCTTCCTGGGCCTGTCTCAAGCCATTAGTGTTGAGAGAGCTTCCTGGGCGTCTCCCCTCGCACTGAGGCAGGAGCCATTCGGACACGATTTGGGGTTCTGCTCCCAACACGACACTGAGCTCTGGTAGTCAAATACAGCGAACACGTCCTCTCCATTGGGTCGTCACCTGTCATTTTCCCCACACGGCAACAGGGGTGGCAGCTCTGCTCAGTAGGTTGCCATGAGGATAAAATAAGAAAACAGATGTAAACAGATGTAAAAGCTCTTTGAAAGCTGCGTCGCGTGCCAACTCCCGGGGATCCCCGGTTATAAACTGGAGAACACCCCCAGTTGAGTTGCACGTTTGGGCCAACTGACTGAATCAGAGCATCATGTTCTAAACTAATGGTCTCATTTTAATTTGCAGTTAGTTAGCACTTCCCATGTGCCAGACACTGTTCTAATTACCTCTCCTAGCCACCCAGTGGGTACTATAATAAAATACCAGACGTAATAGTAACAGTAATAGTACACTGAATACTGTTATCACTGTTTCCACTTTACAGGTGAGGAACTGAGGCATGGAATGGTGAAGGAACCTGCCCAAGGACACCAGAGAGGAAATGACAGAGCCAGGATTCAAACCCACACCGTCTGGCTGCAGAGCCTTCACTTTTGACCATAGCACCATGCTTGTCCAGTGCAGATCTGCATCCAGCTTTGCCTGCAACACAGTGGGTCACGGTCTCCCCACCCCAGAAGTCAGGGGTGCAAGGCCAGACCTTTCCCGCACAGGCTGATGGATGGCGATGGGACCTCGGGCTGTAGGAGTCCCAGTTCTTCTTTGGAAGAACAGAAGTCTGTGTGCAAAGGTGCCACCAGATATTGAAAAGACCTTGGGGGCTGCATGCACGGAATTAAAAATAAAAATACTACCAGGCCATGGAATCAATGTAAGGAAGCGCATTCAAGTCCAAATTTGGACAGATGATTCGTGGTGGTTGTCAGTGTTGGAATATTAGGTCATTTCATTTCTCTGTACCCTTTTTCAGGTATGTGCTTAGCCGGCCCCTGGGATAACCCCCCACTGCCTTGGGGGAGCTGAAGACAGCCACAGCAAAGAGCTGTTACTGCAAGCGGGGAGGGGCTTGAGACCCTCAACACATGGATGACTCGTTTCCTTGGCAATGAATGAGGCCCATTTCAGAACGGTTCAGGCTACTTACCTTCCGCGTCATCTAATCTCTAATATGGTAGCCACTACCCACGATACGGCTATTTGATTCTAAATTAATTAAAATAAAAAGTCAGTTTCCCAGTCACACTATTTTCAAGCACTCCATCTGAAGCACACAATTCACGTGCGGCTATTGGCTACTGTACTGGACAGCACAGCCTTAACATCTCCGCATCACTGGCCCTGCACGGGTCCTTACAGCTAGGTTAAGAGCTGTCTGGGTCTGCTGGAGGCTCTGCAGGGTAGCTGGTGCCAGCAAAAGCAGTCATGGAGCGTACCTCCTGCTAAAGAGCCCTGCAAAACCCATTAGGCTAACTAGTGTTGTCAAGAGACTTCCCAGAAAAATACGGCTTATATTGTTTGGTTACTATTTTTGATATTAACAAGAAGGCCTTGATATTTTAAGAAGCTACATTATAAAATGGAAGGAGGAGCTGTGGTTAAATTAGAAATTAGTAAAGAAAAAAATTAGGAGAGTGACTTGAATCATTACATATTAAAATAGTACAGTGTCAGCGTAAGGGTGGTGACATTGGAACCAAACAGAAAGCCTAGAAACAGGCCCAAGTATATCAAATAATTTCAAAGCTTGAATACTGGAGTCAGGCTGTCCAAGTCTCTATCTGGTCACGACCCTCCCTAAATGTGTAGCTGTGGGCAAGTTATTCAGCCATTCTATGCCTTAGTTTTCCCACAGAGGGGATGACAGTGACATGGAAACGATGACAATCGTATCTACTTTGGGGTTATTGTGAGAAATAGGGCAGTCACTCATGTTAGAACAGTGTGGGACGCAGAGTAAGCAGTGAGCAAACGTTAGCTGTTGCTGTTATTGTGGTTTTGTTACCGTTCCACATCACTGGGCAAAGGAGACATTATTCATAACTATTGTTGAGAAAATTAGCTAACCCTTTCGAGTAAAGTTATCTTGATCACTAGAGTTTATACTATATACCAAAATAAAATCCAGATGATTAAAGACTTAAACTGAAAACAATTAGAACAAAATGTGAATACGTATCTGATATTAAAACAGGTAAGAATTTCCCAAGCACATTTATTAGTGCAGAAACCTTCAAATAAGAGAATGAGAGCTCTGACTGTATGAAAAAGCACACACTTCTGTATACCAAAACTACCAAAAGCAAGCTTAAAGGGAAAATGAAAAACTGGGTAAAGTATTTAGAATAATTAAGAAGCCAGGGGTTCCTATACAGCAAGTGTCACAGATTAGTAAGGAAAAGACAAATACCTCAACAGCAAAAAGAACAAATCCTATGAAGAGGCAAATTACACATAAAGCATGAATACAGATGAGGGATAAACCTTTGATCAACTGCTCTCTTACAAGTAATAAAAATGCAAATTAGAACACTGAGATTCCACTTTTGCGTACTAAGTTCATCGGGTATTTCTCGTGTTGTGCTATGTTGTTTTTAAGAGAAAATACAGCATTGGGTATGCTGGAGAGAAGCTGGTACTTCCTGCACTGCTTAGGTCACCCAGTCCACCCAGCACTCCTCCCAACTTTGGTCATCAATACTTTCTCTATATTTTGTCCTCCATAGTTTTATCTTCTACATATTTTAACTATTGACTTATGCAAATGTTGAACTGAAGATGACTGTTGACACTGACCCTCATCCTGCATATTCCTGGATCTGACATCAACTCCTGAATGAGCAAACTTGGCATAAGCACCGCACCAGTTCCTAAGCTCATGCACCTCCCTCTCTTCTCCCGCATTACCCTCAGGGCAGCACCATTAAGTGCTGGCTGACGTCAACATACATTATGCCTGCCATAGTCCCCGGACCAATTGGTGACTCTGTGCAAGAAGGAAGGAGAGCCATCCGACCTCATCAGCTCCCAGCGTCTGTGCTGACTGCAGCTTCTCCCACCAGGTAGACACAGAGCCCTCCCCTGAAGGCCTTGCCTTGCCTTCAAGCTGCCGTCATCTGTGCTTTGCAGTGTCTACCTCCCTGGTGGGAGTTCCATGCCCTTTGCTCACCCCCAGTCTTCTTCCTTGTCTCTTCTTCATCACGATTTCTTAAGTTCACTTGCAGTGGTTTATCCATCTTATTTGCAAGGGGTATGAGTGGGCTAGAATGGGCTCTATCCAGGTCTGGAGACTTTAAATTATGTAGAGCAGTTAGTTCTTCCCTTGCTGTCCAATGTCCCCTCACAAACCACCAGTACAGAAGTGAAGGAGGCGTTGGGGAACGTGACTTTCCCTTAAGTGTCCACCATCAGGTCATCATCCACCCTAAGCAGGGGGCCCAAGTCCTTCCTCTCTATCCCTAAGTATTGGAAAATAACCTTGATTTGTTACATGTACCATGACTCGGGGTTTGGCTGTAGGCATGATTCTTGCTGGTAGACCAGTTCCTTCTTAGATGTCTCTTGTCTACTTTGTCTCCCTTCACTCTGAAAATCGGAGTCAATCTCATTAAAAGCACTCATGGTGTATGTAGCCACACAGCCTTCCTTAAGGACCTCCCCCACTAATTAATTCCTTAGTGAGAAAACTTACAACAGGCCAATTTGAATTACATTTTTTAAGAGCTTTGCCATCCTCTGGTTACCCTCCTTCCTTCACCTCCTGCCATGAAATCATGTTGTTGTTTTTTCTATCATAACTTGTATATTTGTTTAGAAACCCAGATGAGTGAATCATGTTATATCCCAGATTCTCAGTGACTCATTCTCGGAGAAAGTAAATTCCTTAGGCTTACAACTCCACCATTCTCTTCGGGGTGGCTCCCTGAAGAGGTGCAGTGCTCAGGAGGAGTGATGGGGCATCTCTGGGCTTATAGTAACCCTTCATGAATGAAAATACCACAGATACTGAACAGTAAGTTAGGAAGGCCCTGTTCCTGCTCTCAGACATGGTCACAGTGGGAGGACTTCCTATGGCTGTGGACATTTTGTATAAATTTACATGAACAGGAGCATTTCCTGAAAGCAACAATTCTATTCTCTAACAGCTACAAATAATCAGCCTCTGATGTCTCTTTGGCATGTAAAATTTCTCTCTGCGATTCTAGGGCCTCTTCACCTGCATTCCCTACAGAGTAGGCAATGGCAAAGCAGATCAAAGTAAAAGACTAATAAAGATAAAGCCCAGTGAATCAGCAACATTACTACATCTATTTCCTACTGCAGCTTAACAAATTACCACAACCTGAGCAGCCAGCACCCATTTATTAGCTCACAGTTCTGTGAGTCAGTAGTTGAGGGATCTTATGACCGGGTCCTCTGCTCAGGGTGTTGTAAGGGTGAAATCAAGGGGTCAGGGTGGGCTACAGTGGAGCCTGTGCAGAAGAATTTGCTTCCAAGCTCACTCACCGATGGGCTAAACTCGGTTCCTTGCAGTTGGAGGGCTGAGGTCCCTGTATTCTTCCTGGCTGTCAGCCAGGTGGCCACTCAGCTCCCACGGGCCGTGCACACTCCTATGATGTGGTCCTATCTTCAAAGCAAGCAGGACAAACCCTTCTGTCAAATCCATCTCCCTCTTTGACGCTCCAATATTCCCTATCTCTGACCTCTAGACCCAGATTTAAAGGGCTCATGGGATTAAGACAGGTCCATCTAATAATCTCCCTATTTGGGACCTTAATTACATCTTCCAATCCATTCCCAGCGACACCTAGACTAGCCTTTGAGTGAATGACTGAGAGAAGGTGGGTATACACCAGGGGCCAGACCTGTGAGGCCGTCTTAGAACGCTGCCTACCACCATTACGAAGGTTTAAAATGACCGTGTGAGTGTGTGTGAGAGTATGCATACATACGCACAGCACACACACACATATATGCACACGTTAGGCTTATATCTAGATATAAATCTCTGGCTTATTTAATATGATAAGTACTACACCCAGCATGCTTTGTTCTTCATCAAACTACCTCTGATTCCCTGGTAATCATTCCACCCAATTCCAGAAATTCTGATTAAGCACCTAATGTGTACCAGGGACTGCTCCAGTATAAAATCTAGTAAGAAAAGACAAGTGTACCAGTTTCTCTATAGCATGACAGCATGGCTAAAGAAAGGGGGAGAGAGAGATCCTATCCCACTGAGGAAATTAAAAAAAAAAAAAAAAAGTTTCAGGAAGGAGAAGGTACTTAATGTTAATCTTGAAGCACAGATGGGATTGTCATGAGCAGAGATTACCGAAGGCTGTAGGGCGATCCAGGTCGAGGTGTGCAATTGTATAAACAAAGACGATAAGGAGGGAAGGCAGGGGTCATGTCCAGGGAAGAGCCCGCACGTCCGTCTGCACGGAGAAGAACGCGAGATGCCATTAGAAGGCAATGTTGGTGTCTTAGAAACCAGACTAACAAGTGATGGAGAACTATGGCAGAACTGTCAGGGGAAATAGCAGACGCAAGGCTGCCGGTGAGAAATGGGAGTCAGCGGGTGGCACGCAGGCCCGAGTGGAGAGGGAAATCCTGACACTTGGGTGAGGACGGAGGCTTTGCCAGTCCTGCATGCTGCAGAGCTCACAGCCGCAGCTCGGGCAGGACACACACTACCGTGAATCAGAGAGGCCAGCCCACGGGGCAAAACGTGGGCTGAAGGTGAAAGAGGTATAGTCCCTAATGACTCAGAGGTTTCTGCCTGGGACTGAAGAATGTTCCCCAATGATAAACTTACCATCTCGCATATATCAAATGACCTTGCTTTGTGACTCAAGAAATCACAGACTCATAGTACTTTGTGGCTGGAAGTGATCTCAGAGATCTCGGAAAGAAGTCATCAACAATCAGCCAAATTAAATATAATTTCAAAGACATTCGGCTGATTAGCAGCAGGACTCGGGCGGGCGAGAAAGCCTGGGCCTCGGCAGTTCCCATCAGACCCACCCCCACTTCCCTCGTAACTATCACAAATCTCTTTTACAAGCCATCTGCAAATGGTAAATAGCGTCATTCATGACTGGGCAAAGGCAAGAATGGGCTGTGCTTGGCATGAGTGAACTTCAACAATTTCTCCTTTTCGCAAAGGAGACCTCAAGAGGTCAGCGCACAACCCAGGTAAATTATGTCCCATTGTATGTAGATAAAAATGCATGCTAGAATTACCTCCAGAATTTCAACATAACCATGGGTTTTCTATTATCTCCAGAGCTTTCTCGCAGTTTGAATTCAAAGGTTCAAACTCTCTTTCAGTGTTGGCTCTTAACTTGAGAGGGGGGGAAAGGCACTGCCAACAGCCACTTAGCTATTTCCAAAGCCAAACCCTTCCTGTTTAACTTCACCGCCGCAGAAGGCAGCCAAGTCTCGGGCCATTTCTTCTAGCCAGTTTGAGTGATCGCCAATCATATCAGGCAGTTGCTGAAATCAGTGGATTCTGGAAGCTATTGTTTCTGTGCCTGTCTGGGATACTTGTGCATCTCCATTCTTCTGATAAAAGCACCTCTTTTCCTTGTGGGAACCCCAACACAAATACTGGACTGTGTGGTTGTCTCTTGTGGACTTCATTAAACTCCAATAAAGGGAGCTTAGCCTAGCTGCCTGCAGAAATGTTAACAGTACACATCTTTATTAAGAGAGACCCTCACGCTAAGTGAAATAAAGACAAATACTGTATGAGCTCACTTATTGTGGAATTCAAAAGACCTGCATTCATTGGAATAGAGGTGAGAATGGTGGTTGCCAGGGGCTGGGGGGTAGGGGTAATGGGGAAGTATTGACCTAAGGGTACAAAGTTCCAGTTATAAGATGAGTAAGCGCTGGGGAATCTAGTGCACAAGTGGTGCCTATAGCTAACAAGACTGTGTTAGAAACCGGAGTGTTGCTAGGCGAGTAACTTACATGTTCTTACACACTCAAATATAAATATAAATATAAATATATAAATAAATAAATTGTAATTATGTGAGATGATGGAGGTGATAACTAACCTTACAGTGGCAATATTTCGCAATATACATGTGTATCTAGTCATCACATTGTACACCTTAAGCTTATACAATGTTATGCAAATTATATGCTAATTGTATCTCAATAAAGCTGGAGATTTAAAAAGAGAGAGAAAAGAGGAGGGGAAGGGAGAGGAGGAGAGGGGCAAGGAGGAGAAGGGAGGGGAGCAGAGGGGTGGGGAAGGGAGAGGAGGGGTGGGGAGGAGAGAGGAGGGGAGGGGAGAGGAGAGGAGAGAGAGGCCGCGCTGCCTGGCAATCTGTAACCCAGAATGGCCGAGGGTCAGGTGCTGTGTCTCGCCCAATTTAAAAAACCAGGTTTCTACCCTTGCTGAAGCTGGTATGAGTAGAGATAAAACATGGGAAATAAGGTTAGGGGATAAGCAGACTCATGAAGGAAGCCCAATTCCACAGCTCCCTCCCAGACATTTCCTCTGCGGACAGGGTAACGAGTGCCTGGCGGTAAAGGACCCTCCACCGGAGCCCTCTTGGAAGCAGGGCTACGTGGGCTTCCTCCCCACCCGGCCTATTGTTTCATGCTGCTCCGGAGTAAGAGACAGGATGTACGGGGTTAACCTGATACTGTGGGCGGAGGGCGGAATGCCTCAGGCTGTTGCTAGGACTCATAAACCACAAGGGAAAGGTCACAAACTAGCTACAAACTAATGGAATTCCTGGGAATCAAATCCACTGGCTGGCTGCCTGATGGTTTAAAGATATGTTCTGCCAGGGAAATCCCAGCCTGGCAGAGGAAGCCTGTCATTGCTCAATCCCTAAGGCAGCTCTCCCCGCACCCTCGGTTATGGATAACCGTGTGGGGAAGCTGAAGGTTTGGAGCCGTAGCCTCTGCATCTCTCAGGTATGGCTCTGAGGAAATGACGAGGGTACTACTGTCCCAGCATCCGGAGGCAGCCCAATGGGTTAAGTGGCCCGTTGTGCTGCCTGGGCAGGGGACGCTTGCTCTTCCCATCCAGCAGGATGTGGTCACTGTCTTGGGCCCCCTGACCACGGTACAGTACTTTCTCCTTTCCTGCTTTCTAAATGAAAGAGCTTATTGTTTTTCCTTTTATCATTATATACTGTGGTTTGAGAACGGTCAAATTTGCTAGTTAGTTATGGACTGCGACATGGACTGTGAGAACCACATGTGCATTCGTGCAAGAGGCACGGCCCAGGCCCAGGAATCTCGGTCTCGGACTTGGATGCAGTTCACAGACCCACCTTTGAGGTCTCTTCCACTAGGGTTCCATTTTGGGTTGTAGGGAGGATAATTCCGCTTTCTTAATGGAGGGTGTCTTTCTTAATGGTATATGTGTATGTGTGTGCACATTTTAAGCTAATGGGTGAAAGTATTGGACTGTTGTCCGGCTCTTTGGTGTGGTCCATCAATATGTTTTTCTGTGCCGCTTTTCCTGATAGGGATCATGTCTCCTTTGCAGTGGAACCGCGGTGGGGTTGTCAACCACACTGATCTGAGTAAGCCCAAAACCCCAGGTAGGCCAATCACAGTACACCATCACCTATTAACAGTGATTCATCCAATGGACAGTCGCACCGCCTAGGAGAAAACGGGCTTTCTCTGAACTGAAAAACTTTGTTTCCACTGAGGTTGCTAAGCTGGGCAGCTGGGGCCCAACCACCCCACCAGGACTGTCACATGGCTTCTAGTCAAAGCAAATGAGGTTAACTCTCACTTAGAGCAGAGACAGGAGACAGAAAGGGAGAGTTCCACTCCTGAGGATGCTCCTCTTGTTTGGATTCCATGAGCTCCCATGCCCCATCCTCTTCAGCTGTGGCTTTTTGCTTAAGCTAACATGGATGGGTTTCTGTCACCAGCAACAATTTCAAAAGATATCTCATTAACGCACACACGATGCTACAGAGTGGACACGGAAATAAGGACAGCATTCTTAGGCAGAAAATGGTTTTACCTTTCACCTGAGCCCAAACTGCACAGGAGCATCTTCTCATCTGTAAAGGAAAACAGCAACACACTGAATTAATCCGGCGGCACACGATGTCAGTTTAAACAGCACATTTTACATACACACACCCCCCACCAGGTTTCGGGGTTTTATCCCTTGGTTTCAACAAGATCTCTGACATCTCATCTAGCTCTAACATATTACAACTTAGCCATATGATTCCTAAGTGTTCAAGGGACTGTCCTGGATAGCAGGGACACAAGTGACTCCTGGGATCACTTCTATTGCTTTCCATCAACCTCAGGAAGTACACACTGTGGGTGAACAACAGGAATGACAGAAAGTTACATTCCCCTTACCAGCTCTGAGCAACTGGACTTGACCACCTGGAGGACAATGTTGAAAAAGATTCTGAGGTCACATCCAAGTTCAGCAAGAAGTCATGATGCATGTGATAGGCAAAGCTATAAGAAGTCCTGGTGTATAGTAATACCCTACCTATCTAGATGATACTTACCTGGCAACCTCATTACCCAAAAGTACCCAAGAACCAGGAAGAAAGCAAAAGAACACATACAAAAATTCACCCAGGGTAGAAGAGACCCACAAACTCTTCTCCCCCACTGTTACTTTGGGCACGTTTGTCTGTTAAGAATGCTAGGAGTACGGTCTATGATAAAACTCAGCAAAATAGTCTCCTTAGGAAACTGAATAGTAGGGGTTAGAGAAAGATCCCTCCAACTTCAATGGAGATTCTCTTTCAAATGACAACCCTGGGTTCTCTGGTTTTCATTTTATTAAAAATTTAAAAGGAAGTATTTGTACCAAAAGACTCTGGGAAAAGCTTAAAATGGGCATAAAGTTTTGAATGTGACTAAATTTTGCCTGATGCTAAAGGCAACGAGTCTACCTAATAAAAGATAATGTGCAAGAGTAACTAGTGAAGGATGCATTGGAGAAGAAAGAAAGACCTCAAATAGCCAGGCAGTTACTACGGAATGGAGTGTATTGAAGGGGAGAGATTGGCAGGACCAGGCGAAGAAGGGAGCTCATTAAAATGAAGTACCTGGACGAGATTTGTATTTTATAAAACTCATTTTGGCAGCAGTATGGAGGAAGGGGATGGGAAGAATAAGAGACAAGAAGGTGACTGAGAAAATTGATGTTCAGACAAGAGATGTCAAAGGCTACACGGTGCTAATGAAAGAGGAGAGGAAAGGATGATTTTAAACAACATTAAGGTGATAGAATTGACATAATTTGATGATGGGCTGGACAAGAAGATAAGAAAAAGGGAGAAGACAAGAATGATTCCTAGATTTCTGTCTTAGCAACAGGGAACATGATGATGCTAGTTATTGAGACAGACACACAGAGGAGAAACTCAATGGGGGAATTGGGAAACTTACACTTCCTGACTTCGAATTTTACTTACAAAGCTATAGTCATCAGCTGGTGGCATTACACTCCCTGACTTCAATTTATATTACAAAGCATCAGTAGTCAAAACAGCTTGGTATTGGCAGAAAAACAGACACATAGACCAATGGAAAAGAACTGAAAACCCAGAAATAAATCCACAAATTAACGGACAAATAATTTTTGATACAGGAGCAAAAAATATGCAATGGAGAAAAGACAGCCTCTTTAGTAGGTGGTGCTGGGAAAGTTGGAAAAACATTGCAAAAGAATGAACAAGCTGTGAACACTCACTATATACAAAAATTAACTCAAAATGGATTAAAGGCCTTCATATCAGACCTGCAACAATAAACTGTATACTAAACTTACAGAACTAGGGCTCAAGGAAGACTTCATGAACCTGACCTCAAAGGCAAGGGAAGTAAAAGCAAAAATAAATGAATGGGACTATATCAAACTAAAAAGCTTCTGCACAGCAAAAGAAACCATCAACAAGGCAAAGAGACAGCCAACTGAATGGGAGAAAATATTTGCAAATAACGCATCAGATAAGGGTCTAATATCTAAAACATATAAAGAACTAATAAGACTTAACAACAAAAAAAAACAAACAACCCAATTAAAAAGTGGGCAGAGGAACTAAACAGACACTTCTCCCATGAAGAAATACAAATGGCCAGCAGACATATGAAAAAGTGCTCATCCTCATTAGCTGTCAGGGAAATGCAAATCAAAACCACAATGAGATACCACCTCACACCTGTGAGAATGGCTGTTATCAACAAGACAAGGAATAACAAGTGCTGGAGAGGGTGTGGAGAAAAAGGAATTCTTGCACACTGCTGGTGGGAGTGCAAACTGGTACAACCACTGTGGAAGGCAGTGTGGAGGTTCCTCAGAAAATTGGGAATGGAGCTACCATTTCACCCAGCAATCCCCCTTCTGGGGATCTACCCAAAAAAACTTGAAAACCTTTGTCCGCAAAGACTTCTGTACCCCAATGTTCATCGCAGCACTGTTCACAGTGGCCAAAACATGGAAACAACCAAAGTGCCCTGCGACAGATGACTGGATAAAGAAGCTGTGGTACATATACACAATGGAATATTACTCAGCTGTAAGAAAAGATGAAATATTGCCATTTGCAACAACATGGATGGACCTGGAGATCATCATGCTTAATGAGATAAGCCAGACAGAAAAAACAAAGAACCGTATGACTTCACTCATATGCGGAATATAAAACTGAAAGCAACAAAGAGAAAAGAAATGAACACACAAACAAATATCCCATGGACACAATCAATAGTTTAATGTTTATTTGGGGACAAGTGGGGAGGGGGTAGGAGAAGGGGGAGGGGGTGAGAGAGGAGGAGGGGGAGCTAAATATAAGGTGATGGAAAGAGAAGTCACATTAGGTGGTGAACTTACTATTCAACAAGCTGACAATGCACTGTAGAACTGTATGCCTGAAACCTATGTAATCCTTGCTAACAGATGTCACCGCAATAAGTCTAACAATTAAAAAAAAAGCTATAGTAATCAAAACAATGTAGTATTGGCAGAAAGGGAGACATATAGACCTACGGAATAGATAGCCCAGAAATAAACCCTTCCATGTATGGTCAAATGATTTTTAACAAGGGTTCCATGCCCATTCAATGGGGAAAGAAAACCTTGCAACAAATGGTGCTGGGAAAACTGGGTATCCACATGCAAAAGAATCAAGGGGGACCCCTACCTAACACCAAATACAAAAATTAACTCCAAATGGATCAAACCTAAACATAAGACCTAAAACTCTCTGAAGAAAACATAGAGGAAAACCTTCATGAAATTGGATTTGGCAGTGATTTTTTGGATATGACACCAAAGGCACAGGCAACAAAAGGAAAAAAATAGCCAAAGGACTTCACCAAAATTAAGAATTTCTGTGCATCAAAGGACACTATCAACAGTGTAAAAAAGCCAACCTGCAGCATGGAAGGAAAATATTTGCAAATCATATACATTAATCGTGTCTCAGTTTTAAACATGCGATGAACCTTCCACTCTAAATGGCTCAAAGTCATCAGCCCAGAGATGTTTCTATTAATAGTAATATCATTTTTCCAGCTTCAATTACCAACCCATAAGAATTTACACCAAACTTATAGAGCTCTCCTGGGCAACCATCACAATGGTCCTTTCAAAACACCTCCCACCCCTGATTGACTGATCCAGTTCTTGCTATTCTGCTTGTCCAGTCCATTATATTTATTAATTATGTGATGAATACTCAGTCCTATGTCTCATGAAAGAACCGCTGCTGGAAGAACACAGCCTTTCTACGGACAAGGGGGAGGAGCGCCTACACAATAATGGAAGCAGAACATAGGGCAGGGCTGAGCTGCCTCCGTCCCTCCCTCCTACTTCCGGGAGCAGGAGGGAGGCAGTGGCCTGGTAGGTACTCGGAAGTGACAGAGAGACAAGACGTTCCTCTCCAACTCAGACCTCAGCAGGGCAGTCGAATGAGGGCATTTGTGAAGGGTAAGAGGAAGAACCGAAACCAGGTCAGTCCTCATGCAGATCCAACCAGGTCCCCCAGGAAGTTCAGACTATCAACCCCCATGAAAGTGTCACCTGCCTGTCCTTTATAAAGGCCAAGTATTCAGTACATCCTTATGGTTATTACATGCAGTGTCCTTCTCAAATATCAGAAAACAAATAGCTAAACATTCAAATTTCATGTGCAGAAGAAAACAGAGAGTTTATAAGAGCTTTTAAAGAAATATACCTTATTCCATTCACTTGTGATTCGTACTATGATACTATAATCATTCTCTGTTTTCAAGGGTGCATTATAGTATTTCCCGTAATACAGCCTGTCTCCAACAGTTATCTCCATGGCATCCTTGGGGACATCTTTGGCCAGCAGTTCTGCAGCCACATAGCCAACAGCATCAGAAGTGTTGCTGAAGAAAGAGGTAGCCTCTTCAGAATCACAAGAAAATGTACGTTGGAGGGCCAGGGGAACCACCAGCAACTGATACGAGCTGGAAGGAAAGAGAACATGTTGATGAGAGTACCACTCATTAACCATCTTTATTGAGCACTTACTATGAGAGAAGCTCTCCTCAGCACTGGAGACGCAATACTGGACAAGAAAAAGCCCTTGCCCACGTGTGATTTCATCTGGCAGCTCTAATAGTCAAGCAACTCCAGTTTTAACCTGCAGTGTTAATGCCAGGTGACACTGGGTGAGTGTCTCTTCACAGTCTGGCTGCTGAGGGGTGCCGAGGACATCCTCTCTAGCTGGGAGAGGTTGTCGCAGCCATCACTGCCCTGACACACACGTCATAAAGTTGATCGAGTCCAGGGGTGTCCAACTTTTGGGCTTCCCTGGGCCACATTGGAAGAAGAATTGTCTTGGGCCACACATAAAATACACTAACACTAATGATAGCTGATGAGCTAGAAACAAAAGGCCCATGCATCATTTTCATAATGTTCTAAGAAAGTTAACGAATTTGCGTTGGGCTGCCTTCAAAGCCGTCCTGGGCCGCATCCAGGCCACAGGGTAGACAGGCTTGATCCGATAATCAGTGATTTTCACGTGGGTAAATGACGCCCAGCTGTGGAAAGGGTTTAGCAGTCACATGGAGACTGACTGCCTAAAAGAGTTAACATACTAAGTCTGCAAAACAGCTCCAGGAAATCACATGGTAACCTCACACACAACTCATATGATTTATGGTCCCGGCAGTTCACAGACGGATACCAAAGTTCCTGTGACATCAATGAGAAGCAAAGAGTATAAAGTCACCATGAGCTCATCTAGTGTGGCAATATCCTAAAACAGCCAGGAAGGCCAAATGTGACATGTACATTGTGAAATCGTTCCCTAACTGCGGACACAGATACACGTTAGCAATCAAGTGTCATTTTGTCATGTGTTTTGCTATTATTTATCCCATCAAATAGAAAACGTGTCAGTGACAGGAAGTCCAAGAAGTACACCTTCCTTTTCATTGCCATCTACTCGGTGCCTCTCCTGCCCCGTACGTGCTTGAACGTGGGCTTCCTTTATCAGGCTCAGTAGCAGGGAGCTGAAGGGTTTACTCTTGTATCGTTGCAAATCCTTAACACAGGTCTTTGGCTGTGCTTGACTCTCCACTACTGTTTCCTGAGTTAAAACTTCAGTAAAGAGGAAAAACATACTTCGGCACCAAACACGATTAGGATAATTTCCAAACCTCATCAGGCCACATAATTCCATTTTACCAGTAAATATACACTTCCTGCTCCACGTCCCTAATGCCCCGTTTCCTGCTTCCCATGAGTCATTAGGTTAAGAAAAGGGAGCCCTGCCTTTCAGAATAGGTGCTCGATTCTAAAAGTCTGTCCCAAACATCCTCCTCCATGGCTTTAGGCCCTGATTTCCACAACGGCTGGATTTACTTGCAGCAAAAGGCCTTCTTTGACAGGGACAAAGTGAAGCCTTGCAGGGCAACAAGTTGTCACTGCCACCAGCAGTAAACATTCGCTAAGCGCCCACTGCCCACAAGGGAACACGGATAACAACGAACTTCCCTGAGGACTTTCCCTCTGACCCGTGGCCACAGGCAAGGAAGTCAGCGTGGCAGCAGCTCCATCCTGTCTGTAAGCACGTCTTCAAATCCTTCTCATCTTTCCGTGTAGGTGGTGATGTTCAAGTGCAAGTTCACGACTCACCTGAACTACCCAGTTCTGTACATTGCCCACTAAGGTACCATTGATGCAACAGAAAGTGGTCTCCCCACTTAGCCTGACCCTAATCACCCAAGCTGCTTGATAATTATACAAATTCCCAGCCCCCACCCCAGACCCACTGGATCAACATTTCCAGGAATTGAGTCTGAGAATTTGTCTTGCTGATAAAGCAGCCCAGGTGATTCCTGTTATCTGGCAAGTGGGGGACACCACCCTTGAGAGATTCCAGGAACAGGCTGCATCATCCACCCAAGACCACCCAGCTGAGGAAGAACGCCTGCTTCACCAGGCACCCCAAGTTGCTGCCCCACAACAATGCACAAAGCAGGCTCATGCCTATTGACACTGGCACAGCTGCTACCCCCCAGCTCAAAGCAGGTACAGTGGTCGGGCCAAGGGAGCTGCCCCACTGGCACGCTGGTCATTTGCCCCGATGACGTAGGGAAGCAGTGGTGGCTGTTTGGAACACGACTATTCTAGAAGGACGCCTCCCCTCCTTCTCCACCACCCTCCGTTGGATGACTCACAGACCTCCACGTCCTGTTTTGGAGGCGCTGACCTGCACAGGCCACAAGGGTAGGGTGTCATTTGACTTTTCTCTTTGCCTTACGTAATGATTTGGCCCAAATACCACATTTGCTTTTGCAAATTCTCTCAGGCAGTGATATCACAGCTTCTGTTCTCATTATAGCAACAGAATGACAGTGCCTTCCAGTTATTCATCAGGAGTGAAGAACAAACAGTTTAGGCACATCCATCCCTGGAAAGACCTGTGAGCATTTTGCTGAACTTGAACTAATGCAAAGACAGAAAAAGCCCGAGTTTCACTCTAAATAGACACACAGATAATATCTCCAGATGTTCTTTTCTTAGACTATCTCACATTTATTTTTACCTTGATTGTACTGAAGGGTCAGTAGGCTGACAGGTCAAAAGAGACAAAGTAACAGAGACTGGGTCACGGGTTGCAAAGTTACTGTCATCTCCTTGACTTATCCCTGTGAGCAGGTGTGCATCTCTCCAGGAGAACCTCTATCACTCTCCCCCCAAACAGAAGGATTCTGCATTCCTAATCCCACCATGACCCTTGGAAATAAAATGCTTCATGGAACACAATGTAGTCCTTCAAGTGAGGTAAATTAATTTCATCCTCTACTCTCTGGAATCCCCAAAACAGTCATTAACTATGCAGCATCTTGTCCATCACTCAACACATGAATGACTTAAAAGAATTAGTCAAATGACCCTTTCAGAAGCCACCACACACATCTCAAGATCATGTTTAAATAAAGGAAACTAGGTTCTGTCTGTGTTAAATGGAGTGAGGCTGCTGATCCACCGTCAGTAACAGACTACACAGAGACATGAGAGTAAGTGACTGACATGTCACTGATGCTCACCCAATGCTTGGCTAGTGACCCAAGGAATAGATTTCATTTCTTGAGCTAAGCTGCCCAAGTGCTTGTCTGTGGTCCTTTAGAAGTCTCTCTATTTGTTTGGAAGAGTGCCGGCTGGAATGAAAGGCCCAGTCTGTGGCACTGTCCCAACTATTCAAGTGCAGCCACCCAAAGTTTCCAAAAGTCCATGAGGGTTCCTGGGTAACCGTGGAAAAACGGGCCACTACTGACCTGATGGGTCCATTTTTCTCCCTGGCTTTCCTCAGCTTCAGGCGTGGTAGTGGCCCTCCGTGCACTGTGACAAAGTCTACTTCCGGAAGGGGAGGCTCTGAAAACATGTCAAAGCGAAAAAACGGGTATGATCAGAACACGCAGAAGCATGACAGACGCGGTCCTCGTGGCGCCACCGAGAGGGAAGTTCTGCTGTAAGAAGTGCTGAGCCCATTCTGGCACGTGCGACAACATGGATGAATCTTGAAAACGTTATGCGGAGTGAAAACATCGTCCCAGACACAAAAGGACAGATATTGTGTGATTACACGAGGTGAAATATCTGCAATAGGCACATTCATAGAGACAGAGGTAGATTGCAGGCTGCCAAGGATTGAGGAGGTGGGTAGGAAACAGGGAGTTATTGCTTAATGGTCAACAGAGTTTCTGTCTGGGGTGATGAAAACATTCTAGAAACAGTGATGATAGGTGACAACATTGTGACTGTACTTCGTGCCAATACGCTGTGTACTGAAAAACATGGTACATTTTATATATATACTTCACCATAAAAAATTTGTGATTGGTTTTTTTTAATAAAGAAGTGATGCCCCAGCCACTGGCAGAGGGCGGATAATGTGGGCATTAACGCTGACTTGGTGGGGAAAGACCAGCATTAGACTTCTAGATCCTTCATTTGGCTCTCCTCACAACCAGACTTCCTCACAACCAGGAGAAGATATTGCTTGTCCGCACTGGTGTTCTACCACCTACCCAGAAGTCCCACCTACGCACCAGCAGCCATTCTGCACGTTGGGTAATGCAGCCTGAATGGACTGCATCCCGCCTAGCGCGACGCGCTCTCGTGTATAATGCGCACCCATGTTTTTGGCCCAAACTTTCAGGGGAAAAGAATCTTTAGTTTTCATTTTTTAATTTGAATTTGAATTTGTATTTGTTTATATTTAGGTACTTGTTTTTTGTATTAAAGGAGTTCTGGCATTTTTAAATGTATTATGGTACAAGAAATTTTATGTAACAAATAGTTACAAAACACAAGAACAGATACAAGGTACAAGAAATTTTAATGTATAAAATTTTTTATATATAAAAACCCCAATTATTATATTCCAGGGTATTATTTGGCATATGGATATTACTATTGATTTTTAGAATTACACTTTTAACTCATAGGCATAAATAAAAGAATTAAAAACATTGATATTGTATGAAATTAGTGCTAATTTCATACTATATAAATGGGCATAGATGTAAATACCATATAGATGGGCAGGAGGGTGAGCCCATCAAAGACGGGACAGACAAGTGCAGGAGCAGGAGGTGGGAGAACAGGCAGACACGGAATTGCAAGTCGTTCAGTACGGCCGAAAGGTGGAGTCCTGGCTGGGCAGAGGCAGGCCGTCAAGGGAGAGGTGTGCGTACAGGTCAGATGGAGATCCTGGAAATAAGGGAAAGCCACTTAACGACTCTTTTTGTTGTTGTTTTTTATTGTTAGACTTATTGGGGTGATCTCGGTTAACGAGAATTACATAGGTTCCAGGTGTACACTTCTACAGTGCATCGTCTGTGTGTTGCATTGTGTCCACCACCCAGTGTGAGTTCTCTTTCCATCACCATGTATTTGGCTCCCCCCGTTTTGTTTTTAACATGTTTAGTTTCTTAGTTTTAAAGTTTTAATATTTCATCCATTGGACCAGTCAACAAAGGCTTGACAGCCTCCTGTATGGAGAACAGTCAGAATGTGAGCAGAGATGAGATTTTCTCATTTGTCTGTAGAAATGTCAATCAGATGTTTTGATAATGAGCCAATCAGGACTTAATTTACTACAGACATGCACTTCCCTATCCCCTTTACATTTTCTCCTCTGATGTCCTTTAATTGCATAGAAGTAGAGTACTTTGGAGCACTCACATGTCTATCAGCAGAGGTTTAATCCCAGAGGAAAAGCCTTTTGCCTACAGAACACGCATCTCCTGGGTTTCAGTGTTTTCAATGGCAAGACAGCTGAACAGCACACCACTGCCAGGCCCAGGAACTCTTCTGAGCATCAGCGGCTCAGGTCAAATTATTCCTTCGAAGGGAAATATGGTCTTAGCAGACATATGGATGGATGGATGGGTGCTGGAAATTCTTAAGAAAAAGCTGATAAGTACCAATGTCTCCATTTGGACTCAAAAATGAAAATATTACAAGCAGTAGTCAACAGCAGGGGGAGAAAACCAAGGTCTACGATAAGCACTGTTGTACGGCCTGCTGATTTCCAAAGCTCATGCACAAAAGCAGGATGCTGTAAACATACACATTTCCTGGTGTCTTCTCAGCCCACACACATAAAACGCTGTTTAGGGCTGGTCTTCCTGTAGCCACGTTTCTTGGGCAGAAAGCACAGGGCCCATTTAAAGGCTCTCAGCAGCTGCGTACGTCAGAAACGCGATTTAGATAGCCCGTTGGAGGACGAATCGGAAACGAGCACAAGCGCAGGCCACCCAGACGGGCTCACGGACACAGACAGCGGGTTAGTGGTTCCCAGAGGGTAAGGGGCGGGGGGAGGTAGAAGAGGGTAGAGGGGGTGATGGAGGGAGGCAATGCAACCTAGAGATGATGTACTATAGAATTGTACACTTGAAACCTGTATAATTTTATTAACCACTGTCACCCCAATAAATTTAAATAATAAAAAAATTTTTTTTAATTGAGGTAAGAAGTACCTGCAGTCTGGAGCAAGTGATGGCACTGAGAATGGAGACAAGATGGAACAAAAGATGGTGGAAGACAGGGAAGGGGAAGGAATGTGAGCTTGGGTTCTGGCACCCGGGTCAGGGGTGATGCCCTTCATCGAGGTCTGTGGGGCAAAGTTCAGAAGCAGCTCACTTCCAGGCCTGTGATGTTTGAAATGCTTGTGGAATTGTCCAGCAGGCAGTTGCAAATACAGGTCCCGAGCTCGGCAGCAAACTGGCAGTGATAGGAAGCCCATCGTCAGTACGAAAGGTGAAGGTTACCCAGGGGACAGTATAAATGCAGCTGAGCAAAGAGGAGGGCCCAGAGCAGAACCCCCAGAAATCCAGGCATCTGAGAGCCAAGTAGGAGAGCGAGTATCCCCTAGGGCTTTTATGAAACAGTGATAAATCTAGAATTTCTTCCAAAGCCACCCAGATACAGATGATGCACTCAACCTGTGGGATTGCCAGAGACCCTAGGAGGTCACCTGGAAGAGGCCCTGCTTGTAGTCAAGGCCTCACACAAAGGTGCTGAAGGTCTACAACAGGTGTTTTCAAGGTTTCCAGAAAGAGGTTCCACAATGGACACACCCAAGGAAGACAATCACTGCAGTGGCGATGGGGAGAGGGGACTGTAGCTGGAAAAGCCCCACCATGTACCCCAGGGGCCTGTGCCCCTTCCAGCTCGAGAACTTCCGCCCTCAGCCAGTCATGCTCTCATTGAAATGCCCCTTCATTTGCGGTGTTCCGTTGTCACAGTAAAGTAAGTGGTTTTTATCACACATTTCCTGTTTTTGGCCCAGAAAAGAGATGACTGTTCACACTCTTCTATGTGACAACCCTTCTCAGGCTTGTTTAAATTGTTCCTCTGTTTGTTCTGCTCTGAGCTGAGCAATTCTAGTCCCCCTAATCTCTTGGCTAACCTTTTAAAACCGCTCCGTCTCTTACCGCCCGCAGTAGAGCAGAACAAAGTGCTCACTGAGCTGGGAGAAGGCAGACCCACAGGATGGGCAGGAAGGCTGTCCCCTGCGTGTCCCATGCTGCACGGCCCTTCTCTGTGGCGGTTCTAAATGTGCCCCTGCCTTCTAGTTAATTTAGTCAACATGTGACTTCTGTTTTCTGCTCTGCCTGCTATAGGCCTTCCCTACCTGACAAACAGTCTACTTTTCCTCTCCAGTGTAAAAGCCCAAACTTCATCAGGCTGCTCCTTCGCCACATCGCAAGGTTAAGTAACCTTAACTTCTGGACATAACTTCCAAGGCACTGTGCCCTGCCCCGCAAGCTGCTGTCCTCGGCAGATCTGCTCTCCTTCCATTAGCCTCAGGGCTGCTTTAAACCACCTTAGACCCAAGGCAAGACGGGTTGTGTCTGGGCTAAAGAGTGTAGTTCTTTCACCTTGGGGATGTGAGATGGGGAAAGAGCCCAGCAGAGAAACCCTCATAACCATTCCTTGGTGTCAACAACATCCATAATGTACCAGAAGCAAACGACAAAGGAAAATACAGGGGCTGCCATGTGAGAAAATTTTAAAGAGTATGGAGAAAAGCAACAAGAAACTTGCCCTGCAAAATGTCAAGTACGTTATAAAGTTACGATAATTGAAACCATAAGGTACAAGCACAGGACAGGCAAAGAAAGGACCGAAGCTAAGGACAGTCTAGAAAAACACCCAAATAAACAAATAAGAATATATAGTGTGTGACATGAACAGTCTTTCCAAAGGTGACAAGAAACTGGCTTGTCCTTTGGGGAAAAAGAACGTTACCATGTAAATTTAGCTTTATACCATACATGCAAACAAATGCCAAATGGATGTAAGTTTAAACTATTAAGAAGCATTAGAAAATATCAGAGAATAAGAATTAATCTGATTATGGGGTGGAGAAGCCTTGTCTTGGCTTGACCAGAGGCAGATGCTATAAACCAGGCCCGCCCAACCTGCGGCCCAGGACGGCGCTAAATGCGGACCAACACAAATTCTTAAAACATCATGAGAGTTTTTGGTGACTTTTTTTTTTTTTTTTTTTAGCTCATCAGCTATCGTTAATGTATTTCATGTGGCCCAAGACAAGTCTTCTTCTAGCGTGGCCCAGGGAAGCCAACGGGTTGGACACCGCTGCTACACCATAACCAGTAAAACTGATTATATGAATATTTAAAATGTCTAAATGTCAAAAAGAAAATTAAGGGGTAAATAAGCTGGGGGGTGGGGGAGTTGTGATTAAGTGTAACAGATGATTAGTATCATTAATGTAGCCAAACTATTAAAATCCTTAAGATAAAGGAGGTAATGTAAGTGCAAATGTGTTAAAATTCCTCTACCAAAACCCACCAAAATGAACCAAAAGAACCAAAAATAGAAGAAAATGTTATTTTTGCACCCAAACTAAACAAAGGCCCCGACTTTATTCTATAAACTTCAAGTAAATGCAAGGAATGAACACACATAGGCAAAGCCACTGTTGTTTTCTAATCGTTGGCACCTCCCCAGATAGGTCACGCCACCCCTCCCAGCATGATACGCTGACACTGATGGTGACAGAAAGAGCACCGTAAGTCATCGGCCACCCTAGGCGAGCTCCAGGGCCCCTGTCGATGAGCTCCGGCCCCCCACGAGGAAGGAACAACGTGCCTTTCAGCTTTACACCCCCTCAGCACTTAGCACGGGTCTTTGCAAATAACTGATCAACAAAAACTCGCCCAATTAAACTGTTAAGTTGCAGCGTGTCCCTCCCCCGACTCCCACGACACACGGAAACCCTGGGTGTGGGGTCCTGTCGCCATCAGTACGGTTTGGCTTCACGTCAGGCGCTCAGAAGGGAGATCCCAATCGTCTCCTCTTTGGAAAATCAGCTGCGCCACGGTCCAGGTCCAAATCCCTTGTGTAACATTTCTAGTAAAATCCCAAAGTTCAGAGTTTTTCTGAAACGAAGCCCTCTCACACCACCAGGTGCAGCTCTTCACGTCAACATATAATCTTCTGAGAGAAAGAAACGTCCCCACTCGGATGCTGTAAAAGCTAATGTTAACACAGGAAAAACCACATCCAGCTGTCTTCCCATGTGGTGTCCCCTCTTGTCCCAGCGGGGCCCAAGCTGGGGTGCAGATGCTTTCAGGGGGGGGAGCTGGGAGACACCCATCCCCACAGAGCCCTCACTGGGGGGTTAGGGTTCGATTCGAAGCCAGGAAGTAGCTGGGACATTTCTGGGGATGAGAGAAACAGGTGGCCCAGGAGGTACAGAAGGGCATGTGTACGTCCTTCCTGGCCTGACCTCACATTAAGTTTCCGGTATCAAAGAATCCGAGTCCACAAAAGACTGAGAGGGTCTGGACAAAGAGGGACACAACTAGGACGAACGCCAGTCCCTCCCCTGTCCTCCGGTGCAGCTTCTGCCCCCAGGAGCCGGGGCGGGGTGGCGGGCAAGGGGGGGACTTGGATGGTTTGTGGGGAGCCAACCATGGAAGAGAAGCTTACAGCAGAAGAACTCAACAGACTTCGTCCTGCACAGTCCTTCCTGAGGGTACCCAGCAGAAAGAGAGGGTCAGAGATGCATGCTGTGGTCCCCAGTCCTACAGAGAAAATCAAGAGCTATCCTGACTGGACCTCCCTCTTAAAGGGGCAGTCTGACAATGCTTGGGACACACCCGCGTTTTGGGTTGCTTTCTTGAACATCTGAAAGAGTACATCTCCTTTTCTTATTATGAATGCAGGGAGATGGGGAAGTTCCTGCATCGGCTGCCAGCCTTGGCGCTAAAGGTACATAGACTTGAGAAGGAATGATCTTCACTTCTTCCCTGTTCTCCTCCAGCATTCTTGGTCTCATAATGAACATTCGGTCTCACGTGACCACCGTGTAGTGTAGTACAGGTGCTTTGCCTTTATATTCACGTGTGCATTTGCTTTCTCGCCTTCTCTCTGTCTCCCCACTCTTCCCTCTCTGGTTTTCTCTCTCTCCCGATGAGTAGAAAATTCTGCCTACAAGTTTTTTTTCCTTGGACCGAAAATAACAGCATAACCAACAAGGGAAGGCTCGTCTGACGCCTTGGGTCTACATCAAGGACGAAAGTTTGTTCTTTCTTCGCCCTGACTTGAGGCATTTGGATCGGCGAGCCCCGAGGACGCATGTCAGCCGTGAGGCAGACACGTAGGGGAGCGTCTCCCTCTCACCAGCACCTCTTCCTTCTCCCTGCCACACTTGCCTCTGTCCTTCAACAGTCCTAGAACCTGCACTCTCCTCTGAAATCAGCAGTACATTTAAAGCGCTTGCTTTCATCCTGTTTCCATCAGTAAGGTTTAGTTTAATGTAAGAGGGTCATAAGGGAAATCCAGTCACTTTTCTCCAGAGGAATCAGTTGCTTCATTTTCCAGGACCAAATTCCTTGCCTAACATTTCTGGTAAAATTCCAAAGTTTGTGATTTTACTAAAATAAAGCTACATGTTAGGCAACCAAGCCTACTTCTTCAAGACTATGATCTCTTTGAAATAAAAGGTTCTCTTTTATTCCCCTTTTCTAAAAGAGGGATTTGTTGTGTTTTTTTTTGTATGTTTGTTGGCTTGTTTTTACCCATTCATAAGATTTAACTTGAATTTTCACACTTTTTTACAATTGAAAATTCTTTGAAGTCGGATAGAAAATATCAAGGTCTCAGTGACCTTAAACGGCTCAACAGTGCCCCCTCGTGGCCATAAGCACAGATGCAACATGCCTGCACTACAGGGCCAACGTAGAAATCAGTGTTTCATCAAGATGGAACTCCCTCCCCGCAGCTCAGAAAGTACGCAGTGCTTATTTAAATCAGCAATGCAAACCATCCAAACATGACAGGGACCAAAGAATAGGAGACTGAATAGCGATTCATTTTAATAAGTCACACAGAAAGGAATGCCCAAATTCCCTTCTCTTTCCAGCCCCCAATACAGTAGATTCTTGCTGGTCTAAAGCCTTTCTTACCTAACCAGGCATCTCCCCAAGACCAGACTTGTATAGGCATCCCTCTCCTAAACATACTAGCCAGTGGCCACTTCTGGGCTGGCCCTCGTATTCATTCATTACAGAAATATTTCTGCATTTTTGCAATGTGCTAGGGGATTCAATGTTGAACACAGTGACAAACATCTCTGGCTCTCCAGAACTCTTATTTTAGTAAGAGAGAAAGAAAATAAACCAGTAAATTTAAAAATACAATTTCTGAAAACACATTCTATACAGCAATTCAAGCAGAGTAAGTGGACAGAGTGATGGGGTGGAGATGGGGAGGTTATTTATGGAAGGATGGGCCTCTCTAAAGTGACGGCATTTTAGCAGAGACCTAAATGATTAACAGAAAGACGCCATGAGGAGAATGTCCAGGAAGTGTAAGCATTAGTGTTAACTAACCGAAACTCACTGGACAGTGCTGAGCCGGGAAATGACACGTTCTCACAGGCATTTTTAACAGATGGCTTAGACTATAATGAAGATTAAGACTAGATGGGAGGGGGTTCCCTGGTGGTGTAGTGGCTAGGCTTCGGCACTGTCAACACCGCAGCCTGGGTTCGATTCCCAGCCAGGGAACCACCCAAAAAGAAAAACAAAAAACAAAAAAAAACTTGATGGGGGTGGGAGAAGGCTTGATAGGCAACTGTGAAAGTAGAGAGACCAGTTAGAAAGCTACTGCAGAAGTCCAAGCAAGAGCTTGCTGGCTTGGATTAAATTGCTAGTGGCGAAAGTAGGGAGAAGTGGTTGGATTCAGAATACACAGTAGACTCTCAGTTAACCAGCACCCAAGGGGATTGGTAGATGTCAGATAAATGTAGTATTTCTTCTATTTTTTTTTCTGGTTGCTTGAGAGTGCCAGTTGCTTGAGTTCCAGTTAATGGGGAGTCTACTGTATTTTGGAAACCAGCAAAAGGGGCTTGCTGATGAATTAGAAATTAGTGGGAGGGACAGAATCAATTGTCACTCTTTTGGTCTAAGCAACTGGTGATTAGGAATGACTACTGAGATAGAGAAGCCTGGGGTGGAACATAGATCTGGGGGTAAGGGAAGAGGTGAGAACTCAGAAGTTCTGTTGGGTTTGCCTGCTGGGTGTTCACTAGACTATGTTTAGGAGAAGGGCGAAGAATACACAAGTCTGGAACTCAGAGGAAACAGAGGGACGAGGATACATATTTGAGAACCCTCAGCATATATGTAAGGTTGTAGCCATGGGATGGGTAGAGATCACGAGGCAGAAAGCACATAATGAAGGAAAAGGAAGGGAAAAGTAGCTGGAGAAAAGGCGGGATCAAAGGAAGTGTGCTTGTTTCTTCCTTGTTTTCATTAAAAAAGGAGATATTACAACAGGCTTGGGACTAATTCTGTACTTGGGGGGAAGTGATGAGTAGGCAAGAAGGGATGGGATCCAGTGCACCAGCGTTCGTTTTGTTTTGTTTTGTTTGCGGGTGGCTGCCTCAGATGTGGGGACAAGGGAGAAGGCAATATACACGGTTCTGCATCACATCAGCTAGCAGGGGGCGATCTGCTAGCAAGGCCTCACCTGATTACTTCTAATTTCTCCGTGAAATAAGAAACAATGTTCTGAATGTTAGCTCCAAGGGTGCGTAGGGAGGGGAGACAAGGAAATGACTGGAAAGTGAATTTCTTAGGAACTAGGGTGGGACTACCAATCACTTCTCCCTGAGAGAAATCTACCCTTAAGGCATGTGCAACAGGATCACAATTACATGTGTTGCAGAGAAAGAAAGAGTAACATGAAAAATTACTTTTAAGCACGAAGTAGTTTAAGTGTTTGAAATATCCAGAAGGAATTTAACCAACAGTCATGGACACCCTACCCGGGTTTAATCCCTGCCAACATCCTGTTTCCAATGCCTTGGTAAGAAACAAAACATTACAGTCACCGTGGCAGGGCCCGGGCACCCCTCTCCAATTCCACGTCCTCGGGCCTCTCTCTCTCATGGTTCATTATATGATGTTAAAAAGGAATAGGGCTCCTCTTTACCCAGGCCCATCTACAGTTCCAGGGTGACTCTGTTCATCCAAATGCTGTTATTCAAGAGGTACCTGCTATCTGGGTTGTCAGGGAGATGACCACGGGAAGTACAGAAGACAAAGTCCGGATGCTGACATTATAGGTGGTCCCCGGATGCAGGTCCAAGCACATCTCAGGAGCCTGGCTGCTGGTGGTGAGATTACAGATCACTTCCTGGGCAAACTCCTTCTGATACCATCTCAGGCCCCGAATGTGGAACTAAAACACAGAAAAGTGCGCCAGGTGGTGAACCGCCAGCTCGAAAGGCTCTGAATGCCTAGAGCCTTCCTTTCTCATGGCCTCTCTTGGCTCTCGACTCTAAAGTCCCTTCAAAAAGTAAAATACAACAGTAAGCAAGTATTAGGGTTGTGATACCGCACGTATTATGTTACAGTTACAACAGCAGCAGTATAGTAAATGTATTTTTAAACCAAAATGCACAAGTAGCCAAGGGCCCAACTTTCTCTTTTTGGCTTTTCCTTGTTCTCACACATATAACAGACACGTGCCACTTCCTACTTCAATCCTTCTACCAACAGCTCGTCTCACTGGTCAGGGACACTGCGGTGAAGAGACACCCACATGCCACAGCCACTGGCCTCCTCCACGGATCCTGCCTGAACATCATCAGCTCTGCACCGGGCTAGGTGCGCAGAAGAATACTCCTGGCGTCTCATCCCCGAGGTCTTCGTCCTCAAGCACGCAGCTTGGAAGTGCCCAGTGTCTTGCTTCTGATTGCAACTGTCACTGTAAGTCTTCTATTCATAATGGCAGCTAGATGGGTAGATTCTTAGGTTTGCTGATATTTTTTAAACCTCCCCCACAAGACAAACATTCATAAATATCATAGACGTAGCTTTCAGTAACTTACCAAATACATCTCTTCCATCCCAGCTGTCTTCATACTTCTCCATCTCAAGCAGGTTTCATTAAATATTGAAATGTTGCCAATAACCTGTTCTAATGTAGGGGAAAAAGAATGAGAAATCAGTTGACACCCTATACAAAAATACTACCTTTTAATTAAAACAATTTTCAAAGATAAACACTTACCTAGGGTGATTGCAGTAGTATTTTAATTTAGAAATTAGCAGTCGCAGTCCAACAAACACCACTTTTACATTTATGTATACACAGTCTTGTTGAAAGATTTAAGATCACAAGATACCTGATCACAGGATCCCACTCAAAAATTATGTAAGTCTATTCACTGCAAACTCCTTGGTTTACTAAGTTAAAACTGCAACTCGTTGTCCTGGGTAACCTCATTTATACAAATATGCATCAGTTTGAAATTCTGAGCCGAGAGCGACACTTCAGTACAGAATTGAGAATCGCTCCTCGAGGGACTGAAAATGCTATCGCAACAAATCAGGTTTTTCATGATGCAAAGGGAGAGGAGTCCCTCTTGGTTTGGGCTTCTTCATCTCTTATGATGAAAGCCCTTGTTGGCCTCCGCCCAATTTCATGGTAATCAATCCACAAGTCAGTTCAGTTCTGGCACAGTGTAATGTAGAGGGACACCCCCAAGCTTTTTAAAGTAAAGACTACTTATTCAAAACTCTGATATCAGAGGTTACTGTCTTCGATAACAACCTCTGTCCCTGAACTGGAAATAATAGAGCAGACTTACTAAGAAGTTTCATAGCAACATTGTCATGATTAGTAAGTGATGGAGACAACTTTCAAATCACCGGACCAAAAAAACAAAAAACGTCTCAGAGGACCCAAGCCCTTATTGTGTAAGCCCCTGGCCTGACGGGTTCCTACAAATGAAACCAAGTTGGTCGATGTGAGTGCCCTTTGTGGGCCGGGCAGCTAGAAAACCAGTTCTGCGGGTCCCATGCTATACTCCGAATGTTGTGAGACCCAGTAGGTAAGGAAGTGGAGACAGTTGAGGACAATCCAACCTCACTACTGGTTACAAAAGAGGGTTTCAGAGGTAAGTAGTAGTGGTCCAAGGAACCTCACACTGATGAAACTTATAAAAACCAAAAAACTTCAATACTAATTTAAACAGTTCCAGACCACGCAGAAGGGGAAGTTTCCCAGCTCCTTCAATAGGACTACATGCATGATCCACAGGCCCAAGCTGAGCAAGGACGGCACAACCAATCACTAAACACTCTATACTAATCTCCCTTATCAATATAAATACAAAACTACAAAATACAGTATTAGCAATAGAAGTCAACAGTACCTTCAAAGAACAATACACTATGACCGGGGGAGATTTATCGCGGGAACACAGAGATGACCATTACTGGGAAAGCTATTAATAGATTAAAAGAGAAAAACCATACAGTTACTTTTATTATCATAGTGATTAACACATTAATTATATATTCCTGACTAAAAATCTTAGTAAACTAGGATTTAACTTGATAGAAACTCCTTATTTAAGAGTGTTTATTAGAAATCACCACACTTGTAAAACATACTCTATAAAACAAAGAAGCAATTTCTAGTAAAGCTAAGAACACTACCAGGATGCACAGACTCATAGCTATTATTCAACATTAGTCAGAAAAATTCTAGAAAATGCCAAAAGAGGCAAGAAAAAAAAAAGAGCTATAAAGAGCTATAAAAAAGAGCTTATAAAGTAAGAAAGGGAATGAATGATGCAACTACCAGTAAAATTAAGAAAATCAACAGAAAAACAGATATGAAATTGCTTAAAAATAGAAAAACAAGTACAAATCATAGGAGTTTGGCCAAGTGCATCTAAACACAAGAACACAGGAAAACTAATGCTTTTCTATATATCTGCAAGAACAAGTGTGGTAGGCTGAATAATGCCCCCCCCCCAGATGTCCCCATCCGGAATCGGTGACCATGTGACCTTTACATGGCAGAAGGACCTTCAAATGTGATTTAATAAGAAGACTGTCCTAGTTGTCCTGAAGGGCCAGTATAGTGGAAGCGTCCTTATAAGACGGAGATAAGACAACCAGAGTTATAGAGATTTAAGGATAAAAGCAGAGCTTAAACTGATGAGCTTTAGAGGTGGAGGATGGGACCAGGGCCCAAGGAATGTAGGCAGGCTCCAGAAACCAGAGAGAAACAGATTGTCCCCTTGAGTCCCCAGAATACACACAGGCCAACTGACACCTTGATTTTAACCCAGAGAAACTGACAGACACGTCTGATCTCCAGAACTATAAGACAGTACATTTCTGTTGTTGCAAGCCACTGAATTTGTAGGAATTTGTCACACCAGCAATTGGAAGCTAAAATAATAACTAAAAGAAAATAGAAAAATTAAAAGATCCCCATTCACAAGAAAAGTTACCACAAACTTCAAATACCTAGAAATATATCTAACTAGAAATGTCTAAGACTTACATAAAAATTTTTTTTAAAACTTTTTTCTGAAAAATATAAAAGAAAGCAATAAAGGGAAAAATGCCACATCCTTGAATGGAAAGACTGAAAAGTGAAAAGTTAATCTATGAATGGAATATACTTCCAATGAGGACCCCAGGGGACCTTCTTAGAACATAATAAGGGTTTCCACACTTAACATGCAGAAAGTTCTTACTATGTGCCAGGCATGCTTTGGGGGCTAAGGATAAAGTGCACCTAGGGGAATTCATTCTAAAGGCAGAAAATAAACAAAAACAAATAAAGATGCAATTATCGTACAAGGACAGACACGATGGCCAAGGAAGGCCCTCTGGGGAGGTGCTATGTGAGCAGAGACCTGGAGGTCATGAATAAGCCACCAAGAGGGGAAGAAGAGGGATCAGACACAGGCTTCCAAGGTCCAAGTCCCAGACGCAGGAATCAGCTTGGCACACTCAATCAGCAGAGAGCAGTGACTGTTAAATTCCTCTGGGAAAATTAATGAGAATGGCTGGGGAGGGGATGCAAAAAAATATTGAAAGAGGAGGTAACCAGGTATCAGTACCTATTATAAAGCTATAACAGGGTTTCTCAACCATTTTTCATTATAGCCCCCCACAAAGAGTCTTTTTAAACATCTGTCACATTAAAACTTTATAGAGGGTGAGAGATTGGGGGAAAATGTTTTAAAATTCTGTTTATGTACTATGTGTTTATCTATGCTTTATATATAAAAAGAATAACATCTTTAGCCTTTCAAGAACTAAGTTTTGCCCTCCAGTGGGTGATTTTTGCTCCCCTGGGGGTAACACCAACCGCACTGAGAATACTCGAGTGATTGGGAAAAGTTTTCAATCAGCAATAATCATGCCTTGGATCAACCTCATTGGCTACGATACTGCCATTGCGCAAAGCTTGCTCGAGTAATTAAACAGTTGGTTACTGAAAAACAGGTAAATGGAACAGAGTAGAACCCAGAAACCTTGGCTTTTTTAAAATATTAATAAAAATAACAAACCACTAGCTAACTTAATCTAGAAAAAAAGGAAGAAAATACAAATAAAGGGAGAAATAATCATTGAAACAAACGAAAATTCAAAAAGTTAAATGAAACTACTTTGCAGACCACTATGCCCTTAATTTCAAAAACACAGATGAAATGCATAAGTCCTAATACAGTGACCCAAATTGACCCCTTTAGACACAAAAGCTTAAATAAACCAAGAAAAAAAAAATGAGAAAGTTATCAAGGAACTACCACAGAAAAATCCTAATAATGAAGGAAACCTTCCAAATTCTTTTTACGAAGCAAGGGAAATACTAATGCCTAAATCTGATAAAGGTAGTACAAAGAAAGAGAATAAATCCCACTTATGAATATTGGTGCAAAAATACAAAAGAAAATACTAGGGAATAGAATCCGACAACATATAATAATACAAAATGACCACGTGGGATTTATTTCAGGAAGAGAGGGACGCAGGGAATCAGAGGAAGAGAACAAGACAGAGAAATCTGAAATGATATCAAACCAAAAAGTCACAAGGAAATAGTATGAAAATAGAAAAAAAAACCTGTGGTTAGTTTTTCTTTGCATTGTATTAATGGATAGTTTAGACCAAGAAGTAAGTGATCTTTTTGCTAATTTCAGTCTAGGAAATAGCAGCAGTTTTAGAGCCCCTTTATCTCTACACATGATTAGAATATAGCCCTGGAAACAATGAGATGAACCTGTTGCCTCCGATATGAGAAACAATGTTAAGTTATTTATGGTTTTTATTATCTTTCCTTTGGACTTGGATTCTGTGAACAGGAATCAGTTATGGGGAAGTGTTATAAGGTCACCAGAGATCTCAAATTATGCATGCTGTTAGAAAACTTGCAACATAAACCACCTTAACAGTTACGGTTTTCTACCAGGAAATATAAGAAAGAATATTCTGACCCCGTTTCTTTTCATTTATTTTTAAACTTACCAACATTATTTTAGATGTAACTAAATGCATGCAATCTTCTGCTAAAGTGAACAGAAAAACAAGCATTCTCTTATTCATGAGTGATACGGTTTTAAAACCTCCAATTAGAAACAGTTTAAATAGATAGTTGGTTTTGCAAAGTAAATATTGTGAGGGGAAAAAATGGCTACAAATTAACTATTTCAAAAGCAAGGTTACCATTTTTATAACTGCTCTATAAATAGCAGTTTCATTTTATCATCCTTTAGTTGTCCTTGATGTATAGTTTGTAAACAGTTTATCCTAGAGGGGCAAGAATATTACTATAACTGTTCAAAGTTACGAGTTGTACTGTTATTTTCTTTCTGCAAACAAATTTGGTATCTGGTTACAACTACCATGAGATTTTTCAGGCTAAAAGTATGTGCCCATAGGATAAGGAGAGGAATTTGGTGGGTTCAGTCACCCATTCATCTATGCAAGGCAGATTCAAAAAATTCCCTTGGCTCAGCTCCCTCGGCCCAGCCTGCTAGCCACCTTCTATTCAGACTTGGGTCCTCGTGAGTCAGCAGCCAACAAGAACTGCTTCCTGGGTAGCGATGAGAGCGAACAGATTCAAAGTCAGTGACACCAAACATTTATCACATCTGAGCGCAGAGAAACAACAGTTAGGAAACACTGCTTGAAGGACACGGATTCCAGGTGTTCCTTTAAATAATCTAAAATAACCTAATCACGGCCCTGAATCAAGCCCGGTCAGCAGGACACAGCATTTTTCTTTATCCAAAGTGTATTTCCTTGTCCACGTCACAGTGAACTGAGCTTTCTATCATATAATGAACCATGTTGAGGGTCAGTATACATAACAGCCTCATAAACTCCCCCTACATCACTGTTCACATATTATACCATTTATAAAGCCCCTTGGAATCAGATTATTTCCATCTGATCTTAGTGTTAAAAAATCTGTCCTTCTCCCCAAAAGATACTGCTTTGCTGTAAACTTACGGACAACATCACGGTTCCCTTTCTGACTTGACGGGTCGAAAACATGAACCTAAATCGGCGAGCCGCTAATGAACAAGTAGCTAGGTTGTAAGGATGTGAATTATTCCCAACCTTATTCCCACATCCTTCTTTTAATGTTCCTGACTTTGTTTTCGTTTTTCTTTACCTTACATATCTACATTATTTTCTTTTATTGTACATAGCCATGCAGGTCACCTAAAGCAGTTCCTAGGAAAAAGATGGAATATAAATAAATACTCTTTTGTTTAAAAAAAGAACATTTAATATTAATATAATAAATCACAAATGAAAAGATCAATAGATTTACCTGCATAGACATCTAAACCTTTTATGTTAAAAAAAAATAAAAGAAAAATTAAAAGAAATGTTGAATCAGGACATAAGTTTGACAGGAATGATTTCACACGAACAATAATCAATAATGGTACTATATGAATCAGCTGTATATATCAATAAAAACACAAAATTGAAGAGATAAATGAAATAATGATGTTAAATAAATCATCAAGAAGTCTGGATGTTGCCACACATAAATGTGAAGGACCCTAACATGCATTTCCTTACACGGCCCTGCCGTTCCAACCCGCTCCCATGGCCCAGGTCGATGACCTTGCTGGAGAGCGCCAGGGGTTGCCACTTCCCCGTCTCCCCATTTCCGTACAGGACGGCCCGGCCTCTCCCCACTCAGCCCTACTCACTAACAGGAGCCAGTGGTCGGGCTGGTTACCACCCGGTGTGCCCCACGTCCTCGTGGGTGGCGCTCACACTCTGCCACAGGCCGCTGCCCAAACAAGGGGCAGACTGTTGCTCTCTGGGAACTGCCTGCCTGTGCTCGGGGACAAAGGGCACATCTGTGCCCAGTCGTTAGGAGGGGAGGAACCAGTGTCACCCACGGCCCCTTCCTTGGCTTTTCCGGCCGAGCCCGGGTGCTAAGCCGCGCGAGGCTCCCCTGCAGCCAGGTCAACGGCCCGCACTCCGGCGGGGGGCAGGGTGGGCGGGAGCCCCGTGGGCCGCAGAGCTGGGCCTCATTCTCCCATACAACCTGGGCTGGAAACTCGGGTTGGAAGGTGGGTCCTGGAAACTCGCCCAGACGAGGAAGCTGCTACTTGACCTCCCTTTTGTCCTTCTGTGGAACGGACGGAGCTGGACACTTGAAATCATATTGGCCGAGCTAGAAAGAAAAGCACGGCGAGGCAGAGGAGGTACAGCCGATCCCCACGGCTGCAAAGCGGGGCTATTTACTAGGTCAGGGAGAGCGGCTCAAGGTCGTGTAAAAGAAGAATGAAGGGACCACTTTGAAGACCGGACTAAAATGACCTCCAACTCAAAGGCTGCCCGGATGCAGACCCATTCTGTCACGGAGGGTCCTGCCACGTGTTAAATAGGGCGCCCAGAGGAAGCACGAACGGGGAACCCCTCAGGAGCTGGAATGTGGTCCGATGCAGGCCCAGGAGATGGCCACACTGAGCACAGAGATGGAGGCGTGGACAGATCCGTGTAGAACCCCTCAGGCATCATCAGACGAGTTCTGGGCGGCACTGTTCTTGCGGGTGGAACGGTGGGTCTGGGACGGCCTAGAAGGAAGCCTGCCTGGGAAACGTGGGGGGTTAGAACTCGGGGAGAAGGAACAGACGGGAGCGCTGTAGTGAGGAAGTGTGGTCACGCAGGCCGCCCCGACAGCATCCTGAGCAGTTCGTTAGGAGAACGAAATTTCAAGTGCGAAAACCAAAAGCAAATATGGGGAAGGACAGACCGAGACCTAGCAGACCTGGGAACACAGAAGGAACAGAAACAACTGGGCTGGAAGGTCACAGCCCAGAGCTCGGCGGGGCCTGCCGGAACCGGGCAGTACTCACGGGGGCTGGACGCTGCGGCCTCCTCTCTCCCGCACAGAAAAGGAAGCGGCGGTGGGAAGGAGCGGTCCGCTCCCCTCACACAAGCACAAGCGGTCCAAGTCTTCGCAGTTCAGTTCTAAGGACAGGTGAGACCTCACCAAACAAGTAAAAGCTCAACAGCAGCCCAAGGATCGGCGGGGGGTAGTTCTCCAGGGGAGACAAATGTGAAACCTTCTACCCAGGAGGCAGGACCCACAGGCGGGGCATTCACTCACAGAAGCCCACGGAGCTCAGAGCTAAAATAATTCCTGAGAGCTTTGTGGAAACAGAGAAACTCAGAGGAAAGGGCAGGAAATTAGGACCGGGAAGGAGGCCTGCAGGACAATGCGTTTCCTACTATTCCTGCTACGACATTGTGGGGTGCCCTGCCCACAGAGAAAGGAGGCTCTTTCACTAAAGAGATCAGGATTTTTAGTTAGGTGGAAGGTGGGTAGAAGCAGGATGCAAAGGAGAAAGGAAAATGAAAAGGTTCTAAATGGGAGGGGCAGCAAGAAAGACCTGGAGCCACCACTGCACAGTTCTAACATTTTCCAGGAAATGAATTTCCGCCTTCCAAAATACACAGGAAGCCTAGGGTTAGACTGACTCCAAGGAACCTCATGAGAAGAGGTTATTTCCCAAACCAGGTTTAAATTCACAGGTGGTTGGTCCCAGACCGCTTGGTAACCTATGGAGGCAGAAATGTCACATGCTAGAAGGTGGGGTCCACATTGCAGAGGAGGTAACAATGGACTTAACTTTCTGAACTCGATCCAGGGGCCCCTGATTATACTCGAGCTATAGGTTAGACCTCATCTCCTACTACTTTCTCCAACTCGCTCTGCCCCAGCCATACTGACTTTATTGATGTTCTTAAAACAAGCCAAGTGGGGTTCCCTGGTGGCGTAGCGGCTAAGCTTCCGCACTCTCAATGCCACGGCCTGAGTTCAATTCCCAGCCAGGGAACTACCCCCACCCCCACTCCCACACACACACAAAACAAAACCAAAACAAAACATGCCAGGGACATGCCTGTCCCCAACCCCCGTGCATGGCGTACACCTTCACTTCCTTCAGATCTATGCTCAAATGTCACCTTATAATGAAGGCCTTCCCTGATCATCAACTGTCCCTCCTTTTGCCATGCTTTGTCTCCATTTCAACAGGAAGTTCCACCTAACATAGGACACATTTCCTGACTGCTTCTCTCTGTCCTTCCCTACCCCTGACTCCAACTCCATGACAGCTGGGACTGTTTAATTGCTGCTACACTGTCAGCTATCAGAACCTCTGACACACAACAGCCAAGAAATAAACACGTATTACACGAATACACACATATGCTTCCGTGGCATTTGAAGTTTTTGCTCGTGGTTCAAGGTTGACAAAAGCAAAGTGGATCTGGAAAGTGGGTATGCACTAGGTTCTGGGAACATAACTTTGCTTTTTAATAGCTAAATATTTAGTGAGAAGCGGTAGATATACTGATTAAGAATGAGGGCCCTGGAGCCAGACTGCCTGTGTTCAAATGTCATTAGGTGTGTGAACTTGGAAAAGTTGCATAACTTCTCTGTGCTCCATGATCCTTGTCTATAAAATGAGAATAGCAGCAATGCCTTCCTCAGAAGGTCTGGCAGGTTTAAGCTGACCCAAGGGTAGCACTTTGGACAGTGCCTGGCACATATTTAGTGCTCAATAATAAACATAGCTATTATTGTCATCATCATTATGTGCTAGGAACCGTTCTAAACATTTTACTTGTGTAATGTCATGTAATGATCACTCAGAAGATAACTGAGGCCCAGGTGAAAAAAAAAAGAACATGTCTAATCCATTGGGTGTTTTAAAAAATTAAGATGAAATTTATACAATATAAAATTAACCACTTTAAAGGGTACAATTCAGTGGCATTTAGTACACCGACTGTGCTGAGCAACCACCACCTAATTTTGCTTTTCTTCTCTAAGACCAGCGGTGAGTACGGGAGAGAGGCCTCAGGAAAGCAGGAGCAGGACCTAACCTATTCTGCTTTCCTTCACAAACCAGCCTCTCCACCTGGTGGCCCACAAATTTGCCTCTTTAACCCAGTGGATTAAGGAACAAGGCGTTGTGCAGACTTTTGTGCCCCTTCCCACTAGGGGGAGCTGTGGAGTTGACAGAGCCACCTGACAGAGCCACCCCTGTGGCTTCCTCACCAGGGCCACGTGGCCTTTCTAAGGAACCTGACCTTCCCCAGGCCACTGTTCTGTGTGGGGCCGATGTGCTCACACATGATCCAGTCACGAGGCCTTGGTCCTGCCTGTGCTGACACAGAGCGGCTCACCGTTCTGATCTCCTGGAAGTTGGTTCCAATTGTCCACAGGACTACCCTTAGGGCTCAGCTGTCTTAAATTTGGGGCGGGGGAGCTAAGAGGCCTTACAGTGTCCTCAATCCATTACCACCAGGGAGTCCTGAGTAAAAGTACAGTCCATTATTGGTCAGGACCGGCTGTGAGCCAGAACCCCTGCAGGGAAGGGGCTAGGTGATGAGAGTCAGACACCCTGAACTCCCAGACTAGCATTCATTATGCTCCCCCACAGTGAACAATTCACTTACTTCACTTGTCCTGGGGTCCAAAACAGAAAAACACGCACACCTACCTGCCAGTGCTGTTGTCATCGTTATTTGTACTGAGTGTGGCTCGGAATATCCCAGGAGGGTGACATTCACTGTGTAATCAGTTGCTGGGTACAGATCTAAACACATTACCGAAGCCTGCTCCCACGTTGTGAAGTTAAATGATGTGGCGTGATAAAAGTCATTCAGATACCACCTTCGACCCAGAACTTTAAACTGTCACGAGATTAAAAGCAAGAGTTGTATTAAATTTTCTGTTGCCTTGCAGATATCTAGACTATAAACAAAATAAAGACAGAGAAAGAAGGTTTCTTCTATTTGTTCTCATCCACTTTGAATTATTTTTAATGCAACAGCAGGCTAAACTGGGAAAGGACTTTACAAACTTACCCTACCTATCGTAGTCAATGTCCCCCTCAAACTGCTACAGAACTGGGCTTAAAACGCACAACTTCATCTCAGATAAACAAAATATCAGGCTTTTCAAAAGTAATCCCTTCATGCCCACTCAGGGAAGGAGCCTGCACTAGAGTTGCCAGGCAAAATCCTTTTAAATTCTTTTCATTTCTAAGGAATCCGCAGACAAGCCTCATGGAACAGAGTTTTTAAACTTTATGGGAACTACTCCAAATCATGCTTGTACCTTTCTAGTTGAGCTCTCTCCTAAAAGAGCTTCCGGGCCATGGAATCATTACCACACACACTGTTAACCCAATCACACTCTATCCATTGCCAAACCAAGTTGAAATTATAACACAGGGACTTATAAGGGGAATGTATGTGAAAGTCCTAGAAATATTATAATTACAATAATATGATCAGCCCTTGATCCCTCAGTGTCCTTTAGCTGGATGTCCATGTGTTTAATGTTTCCTCTGATGCTCCTGTCATTGGCTAGCCCAACACCAACCCTGATACACAGCTCACTGAAAGGCCTCCTCTCTCCCCCAACTCCCAGCATTCTCTTCGGTAACTGAAAGGTCCTTAGACATAAGCCATCAAAACTTGGCCCCAGAGTTCTGGAGCTCAATGCTATGAAGTTCCTCCACTCCACTCTAGCAACTCATGTCCACAGCCACATCATAGGCTGTGTCATCATCAGAGCTGCTCCACTGAGATCTCCCAATTCCTGAGTTTATAGAAGAGTCATGTCATCTCACGGTTTAATTTTTTGTGGTTTCTTACTAGTGAGACATAACGTATCGTGTATGTTTTAGCAATATGTACATTCTCTTTTGCAAACCGCCTTTTAATACTCACTTTTCTTTTTGGATTTGTTAGAAGTGTTTCATCTGTTAGTTCAATTATTTTGTGTCTAGCATATTAACTATAGCAATTTTATTTTCAATTTAACTTTTTAATCATTTTACCGCAGGAGTGAAAAATCATCGATTTTCTTAACCGAGTAGTTAACCAATTGTCTCAGAACCATTTATTTCTGTACTCTTTTGAAAAGAATCATTTTTCTCATATTAAATGATGTGGGTACTTGAATACATTTCTAGGCCCAGTCTTCTTCCTAATATGAAATTTGAAATATTTCACTCACCTGCTTAAAGTCTTTCAGTGCCTCCACATAGATATCAAGATAAAATGAAAACTCAAAAAGCCCAGGATACAGGCTTTTTGCCTCATTTCTTCCTATTCCCCTTACTTTCTGTTCCCCAAGAGAGTGACATTCTCTATTACCCAATTTGCTACTCTATTTGCCCACTGTGTCCTTCACCCCCACCCTCAGCCTCTTTTATCTGCATAATTCCTACTCATTCTCTATGACTCAGCACCGTCTTTACTTCTTGTTTAACAAAATTGTACCTGGACACACACCCACCCACACACATACACACACACCCACATGCATGCACACACACACACGCACAATATTCTATTCCATTTATATACGTTTTATCACTCATTAAACCATATTGCAATTGTCTATTTACCTGCGCATTTATATTAGCTTGAATCAGAACTTTCAGATCCTAATACGTGATATACTTTTTGTAAATGATTAATTAATTTTCATTTACTACTTATTCAGTGTACTCTCTGCCAAATGATTTGCTAGGCATTGAAAATATGGCACAAAAATAACAAGTCTCAGTTCCTGCCTGAATTTACTTACAATTTTTCTTGAGATGTGTGATGGTTAAAAAGTCAAGTTAAATGAGGACCAACAGCCATGCAACAAGTTTCTTAAAAACCCACAGCCAAGTGTGAATTAATAACAAAATAAGCTGCAATTATTAAATGCATTAAATAAAATATAACACACTTTTATATATTTTATACCAGGCAGGGAGAACAATCTCAAGTCACCAAATACAGGGTCTCCCTTCAGATTAGCCCCTCACTTGCATCCATCTCACATCCCACATTCATCTCCAGACACAAAAATCAAACTGTCTAGAAGTTCATTTCATTCATGTTTTTAAAGACTTTGATTCCTCACTTGGAGAGCACCCAAATTTTTAAATGACACAATTCTTTAATAGATAGCATAAGAAATATTCTTACTTGGTACATTTGTTCTGATTCAACTTTCCTAGAATGCCTGTTCAATTTCAAACAAGTTTCATTAAATATTGAAATATTGAAAATTCCATCATCTTCTAAGAGGTCATTTTCTAAAAGATAAGAGAGAATACATAGAAAGTTTGCATCCTCTTAACAAAACATATCATGGCTAATTACAAATGAAACACTGACATCTGAATAGAATCAATAGGGTATTTAACAACAAGAGTGTTATGTTTGGCTTCAAGTCCTGGCTCTACAACTTCTTACTGTATTTTTCCATGTATAAGATAATACTTTTGTCTAAAATTGTTAGACAGAAAATTGAGGGTTGTCTTATACACGGGAGTAACCCACTGAGAGGGTTTCTTAATGTTGGGTTAGAAAAGTAGGGGTCATCTTATACATGGGGGTATCTTATACACAGAAAAATAGGGTAATTGCATGGCCTTAGCTAAGTCACTTAACCCTTCTGAACCTCAGTTTCCTAATTTGTAAAATCAAGTAATCCACTTTGTGTTTCTTACATCACAGGCTGTTGAAAGAATCAAATGAAGTAATGCATATTTAAAAATTGCTCTAAACTAAAACAGAGGTGATATTTTTAGAAAGGTAATCCTATCACTTGGACAGTCCATAAGTAAAATGCCATGAGGGTAAGCATATCAATAGCCAGAAATGTGAGAATAAGGAAAAAGGTGAATAAAGGCAAATGCCACAGCACAGTCCTCCCAGAGCAAATGTTTCCAACCCAGAAGATGACCAGAAAATAGAGGACAAGGCAAGATGTTTGCTTTCATAGCACACAGTATTTCAAGAGCTACTCAGATAAGTACTAAGGCAGCAAAATAATCAGAAACAGACTTATGTTAACCACTATCAAGAAAAAAGTAATTTCATGCCTTCTGTAGTCTAATTCGTTCCTAATGTTCTGTTTTCATAATGTAATAAAAAAGAAGAGGTTTGTTGATAATACATAAAGAACTCAGAGAGAGTCCAGGAGTACCGTGACTAATATTTCAAGGAAAAGCAAATCCCCTAACAAATAAGCCTGAATGTTTTCTACAAATGAGAAAAAGTTTAAATGTCCAGCAGAGAGAAGCTTTTTATAACTACTTTTAATGTAAATTTCCCCTAAGGGAATCTCTACTACCTAAGAAGTAATAATGATAACAAATTATTCTATTCAAAATCAGAACTGTCCACAGAATTTTAACTATCACTGACATATGCAGCACAAGGCAATTAGCTGGGAGAAAATATTCTTGGATATAATTGGAAATGTAAAAATATGGTTATGAGAATCTGAAGACCTATCTATCACATATGTTCTCCTTCATTTTCACAACTTTCATTTTAAAGATTTCATGAGGACATCAGAAACAAAAATTGCCACACATATGCAAATGATTTTGAGACATAACAAATATATCTATTAAGAAATGCCACACATGATATATGCCTATACACAAACAGAGCTGTCTGCATAGTTCCCACCTCAATATAATTCTCCCATTTGTAGTCATTACAATTGCAATTCAGGGGAGTTCCCTGGTGGTATAGTGGCTTAAGGCTTCAGCGCTGGCGCTGTCAACGCTGTGGCCTGGGTTCGATTCCCGGCCAGGGAACTACCCACATACCAAAAAAAAAAAAAAAAAAAAAAAAAAAAAAATTGCAATTCAGGGGAAGATGGCAACGTGAACAAAGGCATCTAACTCCCACCATCCACCCCCTAATCTGGAAAGAAGTGACTGAGAATAGTAAAAATGGGTCAAAATTTGCATCTGGGTTGGAAAGAAGGGTTGGTTGCCACACACAAGGCAGAAACATGAAGACGTCTCTGCTTAGCACAGTGTGGAAGACAGGAGGCAAAAGAAAGACATTGAGAGCAACTTTACAACATGCCTCCAAGCAGATCTGAAGTCAAGCTTGGATGTACGAATTTTTTTTTTTTAATTCACCAGGCAATCTGACAGACAACCCAGGTAAAAAGTATATTTGTTACTATTACTGTTACTACCACTACTACCACTACTAATAGTCCCTCTTTAGTGGACCTGGGTTGTCAGGAGGAACTTGATTCTTTCCTGCCTCCATAGGCTGCAATAGCATAATGAAGCCAGGTGATGCTGAGCTGGCCCAAGAGTAATGACTTCACCAGTCAAGAAAGCAAAGTCTAACAATAAAAATAAATTTAAAAAAAAAATGTTAAAAAAAAAAAAAAAAGACAGCAAAGTGCTCAGAAACAAAGCTCAGGGCAGGGAGCTTTCTCACAGTGGCTCCCCGCTTCCTCTCAGGGCACTTGGATCATCCAACCAGCAATAAATCCTTTGAGATGAGATCTGAGATAAGCATACTAATATTATCCAATAAAAAGTAAGATCAAAGAGCATGCCATCCACTTTATGAGAGAAATATCACACCTAGATAAAGCTTTTATCTTCCGAGTGATCTAGAAGGGAGATTGTGCTTAGGAGGCAAAGACTGAACATACTATGGGGGGGAAAATATATTGAGCAAAGTAATGGCAAAACTAGGCAACATCTGTTTTATACTTTCAGTAAAAAATTTTAAAGATACACTCATACAGATAAAGGATGAGATAATAAGAGTACAATAGCATTCATTGGTTGAGAGGCAGAAATAAAAAGCAGCTAGATAAGACAAACAAGAGGAAACGAAAGTGCACCAACAGAATTGAAAGTGAATCAGAAATAATAAAGATCAGAAATGTCAATGCACATAATGCATGAATGCACACAGAGAACGAACTTGCTACCTACTCACAGAAGGCGGAGGAAAAAGACATGGATATAAAACAGGAAAAAAAATCAAAGACCAATGCAGACAGACAAGAAATCCCACGCAGGAGTATCTGAAGAGCCAAAAAAACATGGGGAAAATGAGCAATAATCAGAGATGTAGTAAAAGAAACTGTTCCTAGTGTGTAAATAGACCAAATTCTGAAGATCCAAAAACTCACAGGGTACTAGGAAAACTTAGCAAATAATAATAATAATAACATTCATATCACTGTGGCTGAAGTTTCACGAGGGAAGGGATTTCTGTCTCATTCACTATTGAAATCCCAATGCCGAAAACAAGGTCAAACACATCATAAGTGGTCAATAAACATTTACTGTACGTCTGAATATAAGTAACTCAAGTCTTCAGTTTCACACATAAAGAAAGCCTCTAACCTTCTCTCCATGTTTATGCTTTTAGTCTGCCTTTGTTGAACTTTTAAGGAAAAGTAGGGAGGTACAATAGAATACCTAGTACACTTGTAATTAGAACTCAGTCTTAATTTTGCTACTCATTATGTACATGTTTGGGGATATGTTGTCTAGCTTCTTTACAATAAAATTTATTCATCTACAAAATAGAAAAAAAAAAAAAAAAGAAAGAAAGCCTCTATGCTATCAAGGCTGAAACATCAGATTATCTTTAAAACATAGGATTTTCTTTTTTTAATCACACCTTCTTTAAACGCCTCTTTCAAAATTTTAATTTCTCAAAGCCAATGTGAAATGCCTCCCAAATTCTGACAACACAGGTTAGGGCCCAAGAATTTTATCTTCAATCAAGCTCTCATTCACTCATGAAGTCAACAAAAAGACATTCTCAGATATTATGGACTCAGAAAGTATTCCATTCCTCAGTGAGGAGAAGAGAGAAATCATTGTGCAGAGACGTAAATAAAAACATGGAAAACAACAAACACACTTTGGTAAGAAATTGCTGGCAGTTAAGCATCGAGACTTTTTTTTTTTTTATTGGGGTGACAACTGTTAGCAAGGACTACATAGGTTTCAGGCATACAGTTCTACAGTGCATTGTCAACTTGTTGTATAAGTTCACCACCTAATGTGATTTCTCTTCCCATCAGAGACTCTTAAAACATATACCTATTGCAAAATGAATTCCTTAAAGATATAATACACGTTAAAAGTACTTTGAGATAAGAAGCTGGCAATAAAATGCCATGTTAAAATAATAACAGAAGAGAAGTGACAGGGGAAGAAATAAAAAGAAGTAGAGAATTTCCACATCTTATTCAGGCAGTTAACTTATTTCAGTGTTAACACTGGTAATCAGAGAAATATGCTTTCAAGTAGGATTTTTGTGGTGGTTGTTGTTGGGTTTCCATGTTTTGTTTGTTTGTTTTGACTTAACAGAAATTAATTTTCTCAAAATTCCTCAAAATTCTGGGGTCTGGAAGTCCAACGTGATTTTTTTGTTGTTATTTTTTTAATATGTAGTATAGAATAAAAGCTAAATCTATACTGTCCGAATCATTGAAAAAGAAAATCTATATAACAAAATAACAGAAAATAATGGACATAGCAAAATAGCTAAAAAAGAGAAAACTAAAATAAGATGACAGAAGAAAGGAAAATTGTATCACAAACAACACTAATGTAAATTGCTAAACTTACATATGCAAAAATAAACTTTTCTCAAAAAGGTTTCTCCACATATGCAGTCTCCTAAAGTACATCCATAACAGTGTTATCCAGATAACTTTTAAGAAGAACAAAAATGGGTGAAGTCACACATACCATGCAAAAAGAAGCACAAAGAAATCAAGAAAACTGGTATTACCAATCAAAGTATAATTCAAGGCAAAAAATATTAAACAAAATAAAGTAAGCCATTTGTTACTAGTGAAAGTTAGAATCTACAATTCAAATATCAGTCATGAACATAAACATCATGACATCAATATGTATGAAACAAAATAATTAGAATTTCTAAAAGGAGCTAAGTGGCAATTGAAATAAGTAAACAAATATTCCATATGACTTTCTGCCAATATATTTAAAATGTCAACAAAATGAACATTTTAGAAAAATATAAATTACAAAAATTGATTCAAGAAAATGTAAAAATTTAAACAAACCAAAATAAAATCATAGAAAAAAATTGAGAGTCACCAAAGAATTATCTCCCCAAAACATACTTAAATGATATCTTTTGAGCAAATCTGTCAAACTTTTGCTCAGAAAGGAAAGAAATAATTCTAAAATGGTATAAACTTTTCCAGAGCATAAAAAAATAAGGAAAACTTCCCAATTCATTTTCAGAGAACTAGCATAACCCTGAAAATAAAATTGATAATTAAATATGCAGGATCTAAAGGAAAAGAATGATACATCTTTCCTACGGAGCATAAACAAACCGGGAAAACAAACACTGAAGCAGAGATTGAGTAAATGTGTACACATACTTTGTTCCGCATTGGGATGACTCAATCTCAATTCCAATTCTCACTAGATTAATCTGCAAATTTCTACCTGAAATTTCAGACAGAAGAAAGTGATCTGCAAACATTAAGAATCTTAGTCATGGTCACCTAGCTCTTCAAGGCAAAGTTAAGATGCCAAACCAGGTCTGTCTGACCTCAAAGACCACGCTTTCCCAGTGGAAATGAACTTGAAGACCTAATCAGATATCAGTGCAAACAGCTGACACCGAACAGCAAACTAATTCTGACTGGACAGCGACAGAAGAGTTTAAAGTCCCGGAATGATCTTTTAAAGAAGACGTATTCCTAACAAATCCATACCAGTTTATTATTAATTTTGTACAAGCTTTTCTAATTAGTTACATATTAATTTTATAATATCTTTCCTTACGTATTATTTACTTAGAAAGAAATCATTTTGTTTTATTTATATACAAGTAGTCAGGGACCTAATTTGTATAATTTCGTAGTTGGCTTTATACTGTTAAGAGTGGCCGTCTTTTTAATTATTTCTACCAAATCTATGTCACTTCCCATTCCTAGAGACAGCAATAACTGAAGGTTGAGGTATATGACCCTAATGGCTTCTCAAGGTTTGCTTATAAGGTGTTTAAGTAGTCCTAACACCCCATAACCAGAATTATTTTTTAAACCTTTGTGATTGTCACATTATAATTACTATAAAACTCCAAGTGGTAACTGTGTGCAATGATGTTTATTACTATTTCTCAAAGCTCCTTCCTGTCAACTTCTTTTCATCCAACACTCAGGGCTGCCTTTCCCTATCCACTTGCCAACTGTGACCTTGACTACCCAGCCCCGATCAAGCCTGGGGTCAGTTCCCATCCTAGATGTAAAGCCACTGGGTCAGCATCCCTGGCTCCTCCTCTCTCATAGGCAAGAGTAAAAAATGAATTTTGTATTCCCTACCAAAGATAAGCCATGTGGACACCAGCCCTCTATTGCCTTGAATAACAGAACTGACTGCATCATCACCTACTATGCCCCCCTTCTAAATGCCTCGTAATTACCTCCCACTTCAACCAGAGGCCCCCCGCTGAGACACACTACTACATCAGGGCCCATTCAGCCTGGCATCCATAGGATGGGCATCTCTCCTACTGGACCTGCTCTGGTTCCGACCACTGGAGCAATTACACTCTCCTGGCTACAGATGTCAGAAAGCAAGTGTGAACTCTCCTGCCTGGCTGATTCTGAAGCACGCTTCCCCTGCCTCCCGTGCGTGGCATTTTGTAGGAGCAAACGAGGCTTCACCTCCACCTACCAGCTGTCTGGAACCCAATGACGGCTGGCACAGAGCGTCTGGGAGGGGCGGTGGAAATGCTCACGGTGTAGTTGGTGCCTTGGTGCAGATCGAGGCACACTTCTGGGGTGCTGCTGTCGGTGGTCAGGTTGACTGTCTCCACATAAACTGATTCCATCGGGTCCACTGGGTGAGCTTTTATGTGTATCTTTGTGAGGGGAAAAGACAACAGAACTCACCAAGACTCCAGAGAAAACTGAGAGAGACTTCGTGGTACTAGATTCTATCTTCCTCCTAGTCCCTTTTACACCTGCACAGCTCACCTGGGTGAGATAAATAAGTAAACCTCTGCTACCTGGTGTCTGATGATGAAGTCTGATCAGGTCAATGATCAGTAAACGGTAAGAAGTGATATAAAATGAGGAGTCCTTCTAAGGAGTCCTCCCCTGCATGCACACAAATAAGAGCAATCAGGGGAGACGGGCACAACCTGAGAACCACTGGTCGCATCCTGTCATCAAGTCAGCAGAGGCTTCTAGGCTTACTCTGGGGGAGTGAAATACAAGCGCTTGGAAATAAGCGATAATGATGATACCAAATACAAATACATTCCCACCCTTACACCCTGTCAGATGCAAAGACATTAAACACAAAATGTAAAGTAAAATAATCTAGAGATCTCAAAAGTTCTGTTCACTGTTTTAAAGGAGGGTGGGACAGGAAAGCAATGGATTGAGAATCTCTTCCGGAAGCAAGTCCCTCTGACTGACATTCCCCCAGGGTTACCGCCTCTGCCCAAGCAGGAAAACGTAGGTCACTTACCACATACACGATCTGGCTGTTTATTCTTCCTGGATTTATTTGCCACCTCACACAGGTGTTATTAAACACTGATACGTCATTAATTTCTGTAATTATTTCTAAAATAGAAACAGAGAGCATCCACTCACAAAAGACATCAATGGGCTTTGGGAAAATCCTAACGGCGACCACACTAGAGGGCATGACTTAGTTTATCTGCCCAGCTAATAGCTCAACTGATCACCATTCATGCTCCAATTCAGAAAACAAATCAGGCAACTCAACCTACCTCAGGCCATTCACCCCATTTATCTTCATCACGAATGAGCCTGGCCCATTACTGGACTTGGGAAAAGGGAGGACTCCTGCTTGAGCACGGGTATGAATCCCAACCTGTGATTGGTCTGACAGGCCACTGGATGCCACTGGCGTTCTACGCATGTGGGATGGAGAGGCCCAGAGCTGTGGCCTGCATCTTCCCACCACTGCACAGGTTGAGGCTTCCAGCTTCTTCCTCCCACACGGCTGATGGAGCACTCTGATTTTCAGGTCACTGCTGTTCCCAAGGGGGAGATGACATGCATCACCACACACAGCCATTCCTCAGGAGCAGCGTGGGGTAAACTAGCTAAATTCTGCGCCATGTCCCTGGATACTTCCAGGGCTCCTTGAACTGAAGCTATTTAATCCTGACCTACCAGGAAGCCACAGATTTCTTTGTGTTGTTCTGCTACTTTTAATATTCTGCATGTATTTCATATAATGAATTTGGCCATGTCGTATGAGGTAATAGCTGCCAATGGACCCACTTAACCACCTAGGAAGTTGTTCAAATGGGAAGAGGGCAGAGATCTAGCTTTTTATCTATTTAAAATCAGATTCCCTACAGATAAGTACAAGGGCTGTCTGGAAAAAATCCAGCCATAAATACCTCTATTTTTCATATTACATGGCTGGATACTTTCCGGGCAACCCTTGTTAAACTATCTCTATTTGAAGATGACGTGATCTTGTCTATAACAGAAATCCTAGGGAATTCACATATAAAAATAACCAGAGCTAAGAAAGTAGTTCAGTAGGGTTGCAAGATGCAAGGTCAACGTACAAATATCAATAATTATTTCTGTACACTAGCAAGGAACAATCCAAAAATGAAATTAAGAAAACAATTGTATTTACAACAGAATAATAAAAAAAAATTCCCTGCAGACAGAAGTTCCTGGAGGAGAGAGTCCTCATTTCTCCCAACAGGAATACCCACAACTGCAGTGCAGGCTTTCCCACTGAATCAAACCTCCCTAATGGGGCCTTTAGAACCTCTCAGCTCCACCTGTTGTTCCCTGTTCCAGCCTTACATGGGCTTTGACAATATGACTGTGTCTTGTCCCCGATCCTGGGGTGCAATCTGGAAGCGCAGGGGAATGAACATTCCGTGGGGAGAGGAGACAGTGGATAAATCTCCCCTCATCCTTCTGATCCTTGAAAGGCAGTCTGACAAAGGCTTCTCAGGGCGCTGCTGTGTAGATGGGGTGATCACTTGCCCTTAGTGGACCCCGTGCAACAAGGCATCATTATACTGGCTCTTCTTCCTTCCCTGTTTAAGTCCCTGTCACCTTCATTCCTGCTTCCTGAGATGTCACTCCCTAGGAATGAGCCCTCTGCCTCAGGTTCTGTTTTCTGGGAAACCCAAGAAAGACTCCCATCAAGAAGGGTGAGCCAGATAATTCTCCATCTCAGAAAATGGCCCTCCTCAACTCAGCTCCTGTCCCTCCCTTCTAGTAAATCTCTTCTCAGCCTCCAAGTGAGAAAAGGGGCCAGGACCTCAGGCATCCATAGGATTGACTCATTTCTCCTATACTCAGAACCAACGCCATCTTTAAATAAATGCTGGTCTACTCATCTCTTTGAAGACTTTACATCTTTACTAAATCATCCCGTCGGTAGCGTTACAGAGATTCTATGTCCCACATTACCTAATCTTGGGTAAGCCACCTCAGCTATCAGTAAGTGAGAATAAATGGAGGCAGAGAGCAAACAGGTAAATTCATGGAGAGACACTGAAGGATCACCTATGGCTGTCTAAAGCATTCCTGGGTGGCCGCATCAATATTTCTCCCCAGAGCACAGACAATTTTAAATCCAAGAAATACTCTAATTGTGGACACGGCTACCCTACGAGATGCAAAGATCCTAGCCGTCCACCTCCTTGCGTGGTCTAAAGATGATGCTGGCCCCAGACTTTTATCAGCTTGCACAAGCCCCAAATATTCCTGGCCACTTCCATCTATACCACCCTTCAAAGTCCTAGGGCTCTGGATGCCTCGTCTCACTCACACGCTCCTCTGATTCTAACTTCCCAGCTGGTCCAGAAGGACGAGGAAACACCCCACCCCTCCCCTTCTCAGAGCTGCCAGTAAAGCAGACTTCTTTCTCACTCGGGACCCCTTAGCCACCCAACCAGAGATTAGACAGGAGACACGGAAGTTTCCTTTCCCGTCCTTCCTCTTTGCTCATTTACTATGACAACTGCAAATGACATCTCAAAAATGCCATCTGCCCTCCAGCCTGTTATGCTCTCCACACAGAGGGGACCCAGATCTGGTTATAGGGTATCAGATATTTTATCCCAAGGAGCAGTTAACAAAGTTTGGTTGCTTTTCCTTCCAGGTGTCTATAAATCAGCTGTCAAGACTTCTCTATAAACTTACCAGATATTAAACATCTGCATTGATGTCACCCTTTTAAGAGATGGTTTGGGAAGCTAGGCCCTCATTCCAGTAAGTGAAAACATTTCTGGAAGTTCTCTGTGGAACTGACTCCAGAGCTCTTTCTTCACCACTAATTGAATGGCGGCTGAATGCCGAGCGCCCTCCCAGGCCAGGCACTGGGCCGGGATGATGATGAGAACCTAAGTCCTTCTCTCAGAAACACGTGTGCTAATGGAGGGGACGCCTGTCTGCAGTCAGTGCCAGAACGAAGCTACACACAAGTCCCTCAGGGTATAGAGACAGAGGCAGCGACTGCCCTACAGGACGTGGGATACCAGCCTCACGGAGGGCATGACCTGAATGGCTGGATGGGGGAAGACAGCTAAGCAGACAGACCAGCAGGCCTCGTGCCTAGAACCGTGACAGGGCGCGGTGTGCTCCCAGTGCTGAGAGAAGTGTCACGTGACTGGGGAAGGGGAAAGATGGGAAGTTATGAGAAGTTAGGGTGCTGAGGGTCAGGGTCACACTGGGAAAGACCTTCATAGGTCAGTATGTAAAGACTGATAAATAGGTCTCTGTAGACTGGATCTCATCCTCATAGCAGTCATACACAATGAGTGAATATTTGTGGTTATTACTCTAGGCCAAGTGGTACGCATAAGACTTTAAACGTATCATTTATTTAACCTGCACAGTAACTCATGAGCTTGATACTACTGTGCCCATTTTATAGAGCCGAGGCTTAGAGAAGTCAAGACAGCTGACAAAGCTCATGCAGGCTAAGAGGCAGCCCAGTCAGGACTCACATCTAGATCCGTCGTATTCCAAAGCCAAGAGCCTTTGTGTTGAAGCAGTTATTCAGCAAAAAGGGGGAAAGACGAGATCAGGGCACTGCATTTAAAATTACGAGACAATTATAAAGGAGAGAACATCCAGGGTGAGAGACAAGGAATAGAGAGGAATCTAGGCTTACTGCCAGTCTGAATTTGAGAGTCTGAATGAATTGCCTTTTTGTGTTCTCCTAGTAAGTACAGGAGGAAGCAGACTGGGTCTGTGAGAAAGAGACTAACAAATTGTGTTTCTTGCTCAATAGGAGTTAGCTAGAGACTACCCAGGTGAAAAATCGTCCTGAATGTCTTCAGTGTGTGGATGGCAGTTGAGGCCCTGAAACATCCAGGTAGGACATAGAGAGTGGCCCAATGACAGAACACTGGGAAACACTGAAACCCAAGGGGAAGCCAGAGGAGAAAGAGCAATGTGGAAGAGAGGGAGGAGGCTGCCTGAGTGTGATGCCTGGGAAGTCAAGTAGGGAAAAGACTGGAAGGAGTGTCCGCTTCCTTGAAAGTCATCTGCCTTCCTTCCCAGCACAACCTCCTCGCCTCCCACCCCGGAAGGGCCTGCAACAGATCACCAAGGTGCTGGGGGCAAGCTCCATCTGCCTCTCTTCCTCCAAAGGGCTCTCCTCTGAGGGAGTGCCCATGGGGTCAGGCTGAGGTTCGACTTTGGGTAGTGGGAGAGAGCAGGCCTTTGGCTTGTCCAGCTGTAGGACACTTAGGCACCTCTGGCTTAAAAGAGAGGCCCCTCCAGCGTCCAGCTGAACTCTGCATTGGACTTGGGGAACCAAAGCCTGAGCGGTAATAAGGTACCTTTGCTTTCCTTTAGAATTTAGATTCTGTATGTGTTGTGTGTACATAAATGTACATACATATATCAAGTTACGTATTTTAGTATTCTATTTGTGTCCAGTACTTCGCTGGGCTGCTTATCACATTTGTAACTAAACTGTAATTAGTAATTTAATGTTTATCTCTCCTGAACGTAAGTTCTATGGTGGCAAAGACCAGGTTTATCTCTATCCTCAGAACCTAATACAGTGCCTTGGACATAAATATATTTTTTTAATTGTTAAATTTATTGGGGTGATTTGGTTAGTAAAAATCACATAGGCTCCAGGTGTACAATTCTACAGTGCATCGTGTGTGTGTGTTGCATTGTGTGCTCACCACCCAGGGTCAGTTCTCCTTCCACCACCTTATATTGGGATATTTTTAAAATATTTATGATTTGATTGATTGGTTGAATGGATGAATAGACGATCAGTAATGCTAAATGTTGTAGAAAGGTTAAGAGGAATGAGGACTGAAACTAGAACATGAATTTGGCAGTTGGGTGGTCATTAGTGACCTTGGTGGAAGAGCTTAGTGAAGTGCGGTGTCAGGTGCCCGCTTCCCCTTCAGGAGGCTGAGAACAGGGTGGGAGGGCGCAGACACAGTGAGCACAGACTACTCTTTCAGAAGTCCCATTGCAGGCAGGGACTGGTCCAGTGTGCTCTCTTGATTTCCAACTGTACATCCTTTTTCTTTATTTTTGGAAACAGTAAAAGGTCATACAGCATAAGTGCCAGTGACCCGAATGGATTCTCAAGCTCATTGTCATTTCTCGTTGCAAACAGTATCTGATTTCAGAAATAATATGACTGATCTTTTAATGTGACTCACAAACTACCTCCAAAGGCAATTCCCAAACAGGGATTATAAAACAGACAGATGTTAATAATGGCAGCCTTATCGAAATGAGGTCTGGGTTCCCAGGGTGACTACTCTGAATAAGTGCATGTATGAAAAACGTCAGTGATAAGAGTTCTGCTGTATGATATGTTTCCTTTTCCTATTTATTTTTTATTTTTATTTTTTTTGTCTGTAGTCACATAAAATTGGTAGAAACAGCATGGCTTAGTGATGTCCTAAAATTCATTATTTACTTCAGGATGATTTTTTTTTTTTTTTGGTGATACTTACATTTTTATGTTTGCTTTGTATTGATTTTTGTGTATATTAGGAAAAAAATACCTAGTTCATCAAACTCATATCACATGTACTACAAAACGTCCTTGATCAATAAATTAAAATTATAAATTTAAGTTTTAAATATAAATTGTTTTAAGGAACTTATTAAATAAATAATACATTTGTTATGGCAAACAGGGTCAGGTTGGTATATGTTAGGGACACCCAGAGAAAGGTGCCCAAGGCCCAGTCAGGGCTTAACGAGATTTTATTCAGCACATCTGGGTGCAGGTGGGCTAGCCCGAAAAGAGCATCAGCGCCGAGATCTATTGTAGCAAAGGTTTTATAGGGAGAGAAAGAGGGAATTTCTGAAGAAGAGATACTGCTGTGCGGGCCAAATCGTCACGTAGGCTGAGCAGCATGAATGTGTTTATCTCAGTGGGTCTCGCTGTTGCCAGAAAGAAGTTACTTTCCTCTGGAGTTCATGAAACGTCCAGGTTCCCAAGAGTGGGGGGCGCTTAGCAAGCTCTCAGACCTTATAGTATACACATAATTCAAACTTGGAAAACACTGAGATAGGAGAGAGATCGTGGGGCTTCTGGGGCTAACAGACCGGAATTCAAATCCCAAGTGTTATTTACTAGTCACTGAATGACACTGTGAAAGCTGTGCAACCTTTACGAGTCTCAGATTACTCATCCATGAAATGGAAATAACAATATTTAACTTCACAAGGTATTTCTAAGGACAACATAAAACCAAGCTTTAAGGCTTCTAGCAGAGCTGGGGGTGCATAAGTTGGTAGTTACAATGCTTGACGGTCCCAACATTACACACACATTCAAACAAGTTCCAGCCATGTGGCTATTCATTATATATGAAATGTGTCCATTTATCCCAGTTGACCTTTCTTTTTCATCTGAAATATGGAAAGCTGCAACTGAACTGAAGAGGAAGGTTGACGAAAAAACAAAAGAGGCAGAGGCTACCAGGAGGCCTGGAGGCAGTTTGACTCAGTGTCTGAATCAGGTTAGGGGGCTCAGAAAGGTTCCCAGCAGATAAAGTCTGTCTTCCGATAGACATGTTACCCTTCTAACAGCAGAGAAGGAGTGAGCCTCAGCCTTATAATTATTAACTCAGATTCTAAACGTAACAAGCCAAATGACCTGTGCAGAATGAAAGCCAAGGACAAGCTTATCAAGAACAAATCAACCTCTTTGATCTTGAGGCAAACTAACTCACTCAATATCAAGCTTCCATCTGGGGTTTTTCCAGACACTAAAATGGTTGCCTAATTCTCAGCTGTCTGGAGTTTCCAGTCCAAACTGGCCTAAAAAAAAAAAAAAAAAAAGTCCCACTACCTTGTTGGAGTTCACACTCCATTAAAGGCTACTAATTCAAAGAAATAGGAGCTCCAAAAATTAACTAAAAGCAACCCAGGTAAGACAAAGATAAATTATTCCATCTAATTTAGAACTAAACATTCAAGTATAAAAAGATGGGTCAATGGAATAAAAACAGAGAAGTAGAAGGCAGACAGAGGTTAGGCAGAAAAGTAGAAAACTGGGGGGAAACCCCAAAGTGAACACTGAGGAAGGTAAACACAAAAAAAGGACAAGGAGTTAGGCCACGGGGGAGGTGTAAATGAGTAAAAAACAGGGAAAAGGAGGAAGAGCAAAAGCCATGGTACTCAGTATCTCACTCCACTTCCAGAAGCCTCTCCTACCTACCTATCCAGGCGATCATATACACAGCACCATGAATTAATCAACATGTAAATCACCCCCTTTATCTGTGGAAATTGAATTCAGCTGCCAATCTTGATGGAGGGCAGTGAGGCCTCCTCACAGAAAGATAACAGCTCTCAGGGAGAATGCCTTTTCTCTCCTTAAATCAAAGCTTGCACAGACCGGTGGAAACAGCTGCAGCTGGAGCCACAGCCTCTGTGAAAGGTGGCAGGCTGAGGACGCTAATTATAATTAGCAGTTACATAACATGTTTGTTCTTCAAAGTGCTCTACAAGCATCAGCTAATTAATAGCTTACTATGCCCCATGCAGATCCACTGGTTTTTCATGTAGTGACTAATCTTTGTACCCCTATTGAATTCTGAATGATGGAGGCAGACAGCTTGAGCAATGAAACAAATGGCTGGGTCCAGATGCCATGCCCAGCTCTCTTACCAAGTGACTCAATAGGTAGCTCTGGGCCAGGGACACATCCCCAGATATTGAATTCAGCATCCCCTGAGGCAGCTGCCTCACTTTCTTCGAATTACTCTTCGAGTTGCTGTTAGGGATGCAATAATTGGTTGGAATGACTATCAGTCTGTTCCAACATGGCATTAGGTCTTCTCAATTTCCCCAAATAGTATTAACACTGGACCCAGGAGTTCTTGGTGTTAGTTACAGGATTGCCCTTACTTCTCTGTGCAAGTTGGGCAAGTCGATGAGGCCTCTCTAGAGATCTCTGAGTTATCATCTATGTCCACCCTTTGTTGTTTCTATGATTGCAGTACCTTGCCTACATCTTCTTGCATTTGTGGTAGAGATGACTGAATGTGGGAACTGCACGGCACAGACAGGGCCTCAGCAGAGAAGCCTCAGCAGAGTTCTCCATCTACTCCATAAATGCTTTACCCAAAGACTTCTAGAAGTCCATGAACACCTTGAATTTGTAAAACATTTATTTGCATTTCTGTGGAGAAGTCTGTTTACCCAATTGCCTTGTAAATTCCAAGAAAGCAGCATCTAGCAAAGTACCTCATACGTAGTATATGCTAAATAGATATCAAATGAATTGATACATTTCATCAAATTCATATCCCCAAAATGGTTATGAGCGCTTGCTCTACGGACAAATTATCACTAGCAGTCCACATTTTTGCTTGTTCTGGCTAGACTTTCCTATGGAAAACTTTGATTGGCAAGACCCAAGACATTTCTGCTGCATGTCAAACCAGAGACCCAGATGAAAGCTACCTTGAGATTTCACTCTTTAGAGATCTGTCTTCAGAACCAATGAAGTCAACATCTAGAAGTACATTCCCAGAGCCATTCAAGACTGCATGTCAACTATTTGTCACACCCCCAGACCAACCATCACAAACAGTAAGAATCATTGCCTTTTCCCACCTGGTTTCTTGGAGGCACAGGTGTGAAATAAAGCATGTAGAAATCCATACTTCTCATTCAGGAGATCAGCTTTAAGCCAGGCCAATACTTCCAGTAAAAGATCTAACACGTGCTCTGTGCTTTAAACTTTTCAACATTGATTCCCTCTCAATAACTCTTTTAAGTGGAGAAAGCAGACTTCCTTCCCCACTTTTGTAGATGAGGAAACCGAGGCTTAGATAGAACACCTTACCTGATGACACACAGCTCAACACATAGCACTGCTGAAACTAGGATTGAAGTCTCAAAACTCCTTTGCACCAATAATTCCATTTTGGGAAATACGAGGGCTGTCTGGAAAAAAATCCAGCCATAAATGCTTCTATTTTTCATACTCCATGGCTGGATACTTTCTGGACAGCCCTTGTACTTGTATATCCAAAAGAACTGAAAGCAGGGTCCCAAAAAGATTATGTACACTCATGCTCATAGCAGCATTATTCACAATAGCCAAAAGGTGGAAGAAACGCAAGTATCCATCAGTGGATGAATGGATGAGCAAAATGTAGTATATACACAAAAGGAATATTATTATTCAGCCTTTAAAAAGAGGGGAATCCCACCACACACCAATATGGAGGAACCTGGATGAAGTACATTATGCTAAGTGAAATAAGCCAGTCACAGAAGGACAAACATTACAGGATCCCATGTATACAGGGTAACTAAATTAGTCAAACTCTCAGAAACAGAAAGTAGAATGGTGGTGCCAGCGGCTGGGGAAGAAGGAAGTGAGGAGTTATTGTTTAATGGGTATAGAGTTTCAACTTCAGAAGAGGAAAAAATTGTGGAGAACAGGTACACGACGATGGGATTACACTTAATGCTTAAAAATAGTTAAGATGGTATATTGTATGTTGTATTTTTTCCACAATTAAAGATAAACATTAAAAACTTCTTTTTCATGACATCACCTTTTCTCTGAAAAGCTGTGGACATGTGCTAAGTCAGGAGTTTCAAATACGGCCCCTGAAAAAAGGGCTCACGGAGAAAAATTCCTCAGCCAGCCAAGCAGCAGAGACAGGAATCACTGTGATTTAAGGCGAGTTTCAAAAGATGGATGCATAAAATTTTCTAACTTATTTTCCCAATCCACCCTCTAAATCTTCGGGATTTAGCTGACATACTCAGAGCCAAGTGCCCATCTAGGTGAACAGCACAGCCCCAGGCTGTGCACAGAGTGAGGCACCAATCACATAGCGTTCGGTGCCACCGACCATTGTCTTCCAGGAAACAGGAGCCCGGCAGAAGGGAGTCTATACCTGTGCACGTCAGAGTACTTTCTCTCCAGGTGCCGTTCTCTGTGCAAACGGAAGTGATCTTTCCTCCTGGGCTCTCAAAGCCCTCTTGACAGGCATAGTGAGCCACTGCACCCAGGCTGGAGCTGGGGCTCCCCACCAGGACCCCGTGCTGCACTTCCGGAGGAAGGCCACAGTCGATGGCTGCAATAGGAAGTAGCAGAGCACTGGTTATGACCCCTGACTTCGACCCCTATGATTCATATTGTGGAAATAAACATTTAGAAATGATAGCTATGGGAAAAAAGAAGACACTAACCCCACCAAATAATCCAACTGCAGGCATATAAAGTAAGACTGTTCCCTAGTAGAGAAAATAGGTTATGTCTGACGCCAATGAAATTTACAAACATGTACACACAAATAATATTCCAATTATGAGATTACTTATATTATAAAGAAGTCCTTGGTCCATGAAATAATTCATCTCAGGATTCTTTTAAATATTAAGATGTTTTTTCTGGTACCTTTTCCTATGTATCGTCAGATCATTAACGCCTGAGGAAGATAATGCAATTATAGGGATTTTGTTGTCAAATGAATACTAAATAAAATTATTTAAAATCTCTGAACTTTTTAAAACAAATGAATGGAGAAAGTATTACTACTTGAAACATTTAATTTACATGCACCTTTCAAAGAAAAAATTCATTTGCATAGAGGGAAACAAACACGGAACTATAAAATTTCTTCTCTCCAACTCTGACTACTGGAAGATGGTGGCATATTTACAGAGAACTAGCTGAAGGAAAAGGATTATGATATTACCATTTTAGACCCAGCCAAACTCTTACTTCACATAACAATAAAAGAAAGTCATTTTCCAGTATTTTGCAATTTAAAAAAAAAAAAAAACCATGTGTATCTTTTCTGGAAAACAAATTTTACAGTTAACGATGTAAAAATATTAATAATTTGAAAATAAAATTCCAAACGATTTCAACAAAATCTGAGCAGTACGGTGAAGCAGAGAAATAAAACATACTACATTCCCCATGCAGTAGTAGGGAGCTCACAGACACAATTTTATTTAAGAAAGCATAATGAATATAAAATAGGGTGGTCATAATAATTACAAATTTCACCAACAGTCCCAGTTATACCTACATACAGAAAGAAAAAAAATATATCACATTTGGCATCCATTCTAATTTTTAGTTTTCTCCCCAATCTGTAGGAAGCCAAGAAAATTAAGTACTCCTGATATATAGGTTTTTAAAACATAAGTCCATTTATTGAGATAAAGCATTCAAAATGGGAAAATCATATGATCTGTTCCTGACTCCCCATCAGGAAAGAGAACTCAAAAAAATAAAATAAAATAAAATAAAATAAAATAAAATAAAATAAAATAAATAGGTGGCTTCTCTGAAATGAGCCTCTGATACAGAACTGGGGGATTTCATACAATTGCACTCTTCTCCCTCTTGTTAGGGATGCTTGGTCTGTTGGAGAACCCCAGAGTTATTTCCCTGAGGGGCGCCTCTCAGAGCAGGGTTTCATCTGTTTTCATTAGAGTTAACGTAAGACCCTTGAAGGTACAACAGCTCAACCCATCTGACCAGTCACTTGGCTCTGAGACTTTTTTTAAATAGAGTTAGTCTCTGGTCAGTGCAGATTCAAATCATCAGCAGTTATGGGACCAGAATGCGGCAGTCATTTCATAAATCCTCCAACCCTGTCTACCTCCCAAGTCCCATGTTTGCTCATACATGTTTACTGGACACAAGACCCTTTAGCCCTCATCATGTTTTCCCAGCATCAAACCTTTAGACATTGATTGACCCAAAACATTCCAAGACATGAGTTTATTTGTGTGTAAATGAGCAACCCACTGAAGAGGTGGTTAATGTTTCCTAAGACTGCCAAGTCATTGTTGACATCTAAAACATCTTCTGGCTTAAGCCAGAGCTCAGTTTTAGCAGAAAAGAGAGGGAACATCAGTGAAGAGACTTGAACGTATAGGTTTAAGTACATTTATGGACCTTGAAGCTAGAATTCCAAACAGCACATTGGAGTGGTCTGGGAGGGAACCCAGTAACAGGCAGGTAGTTGGATTAAGGGAGAAACACAGATACTAAAGTGGTAAGCGTACAGAAGATTACTCAATTGGCTTCCGTTTTGGACATGACTGAGAATAATGGAAGGCATGAGGGCTTCTGTTGAGACAATAAGATTTTTAAAATTAATACCAACAATACCAATTTGAGGGTTGATAAGAGAGCAACAGCCTGGTCTCTAGAGACTGAGGTTCAGAGACTCAGGTAGATGCCAAGTGGCAGGCAACCTGGAGTCGTGACTGAGTTCCCATTGCAGAACTTTTCAAGTTGGACATTTCCTTGGCAAGAGGCACTTAGAGAGGATTCCAGCATGGCCTGGATTAAACACGTGGTTCTAAATAGTAACTGTACATTCAAATCACTGAGGGGGTAGTTTTTGAAACGCACACATACTAGAGTCTCACACCCTCCACAAACACCCAGAGATAACTCTTTGGAACCAGCAGTAATGAGTTAAGTTCTTAGCATTCACAATTCTACAAAGCTCCACATTTGAGAATCTAAATTAAATGCTGGTGTGAATGGCTACTACTTATCACTACATGCATCCCAACAGGGTCCGAAGTATAAAGCACTACTACTCACCATAACCCTCCATGCTCAGGATTATTTTCCTTTTTACAGCAAAATGGCTCAACGTGGTTAAATAACACATCCAACGTTATAGTGATAACATGGTAACTCACACCTACCAAACACCAAGTAGATGAAAGCTAATAAAAAAAAACCCCACAAAAACTAGTATCAGTCTTGTACCAGGGAATTCTGGGAAGTCTGTTCAAACCTTAATAATTGTAATCATAACAGCATTCACTGAAATCCTACTAACCACGGGTACTCTTTTAGAAATACACTTATCTTGTTTATTCCTCCCAGAAAACCCTGCAAGGTAGATGGGTGAGATATGAAAATGGACGTCCTGAGAGCTTAAGTCACGTTCAAAAGTCGTACCACTTATAAAAGATAGAGCCAATATCCAAACCATGGTTTGTGTGACCCCAAAGTCCACAGCCATTAAGTCTCGGCAACGAAGGGGCTCAATCTAGGCCCTGACTGGGACTGACATTGCAGGTTAGCTAATTACACCTCAGGAGGAAAGTTGTATGAAGGAACAGCCACATGGGTCTGGAAGGGTTCTATGACAACACCCTTCACCCAGTCTTGCCTCCAAGAACTTCCCCAAAGCAAAAAAGCAGCTGGAAATAGACTTCCCCAGCAGCTGTGTGACCCCCACCCCCACCCCGAAGCTTGCTTGGTACAAATGTTGAGCCTCATTATACAGGGGTCTGTTCTGGAACATAACCTTGTCACAGATATTCACACCATGCTTAAGAGAGGGCAGCCACTGCCACTTGTACTCAGACAAATGGTACCCAAGAAAGCAGGTGGCTCCTAGGAAGAAATACTCAAAAATCAACCCGACAGAGGCTGCAGTCAGTAATAAAAATACAGTTGTGCATGAAAATCTCACAGCCCTCACTATCGCAAGGAAACAAACCATTTAAAAAGTTTATATCCAAAGGAAAGAAAAAAGAATTAGCAGCACAAATTTTGCACTGCATATGCATAGGGGCGTTCATTAAGGCACACGATGCTCTGGTTAATGACATTAATAAGCAACAACGTTGGGATCTGCATCAGTAATACAGTCCACTAATTAAGAACGTGGCTGGGAATTTTTCCTCACTATCCTATTATCTGTGATTTTATTCAAATAATCAACTTCAAAAACAGGCCTCCCTGGGGGGAATGTGCAGTGCCGGTTTCAAGGACCACAGTTATTGTAACTTTATTTCATATCTTGATGATAAAAGTGTTTCTCTACACTGCTAGCTTTAATATTCTACCCAAAAAAATAGTCCAGAAGGAACTCTGTTGGATGAAAGGTATAGACCATGTATGGCATCTCATCAGCAACTGACTCTATCGCCAATGTCACCTACATTGGCTGCTGTTTATTACAAACATCAGCACAATCATGTGATTGATGACAGAAATAACATAGTAATATAAGGCTTCATCTCAGACTGTTTTACAGACCAATAAACACCAAGCTGAGAAAGGAAAAAACATGACCAATAATGACAATAAATTGAGGCAGGCATTTTGTCGCCTGTCAGGGGAATGAATGATGCACCTATTCTACATATTGATATCGATCAAAAAAGAAACAAAACTTCCCAGAAATACTAATTACTAGGTGGGAAGCTCTGGCAAAAGAGCAGAAACAAGAATGAAAACTGAAGACAGTCACATTAAAGTCAGGTTTCATTTTTACCCAATAATAATAGAAAAAGGTCTCTAATCTTCTTAAATCAGAGGGTTGACGTATCACCTGGAAATTAGTATAATGTGTAGGTTGCAAGAGTCCAAATAGTCTAAGCAGATTAACTCCAGGAGCTACACTATATTTATCTTCTGGATCGGGTGATTCAGCACTTACATCTATACTTCCTTCATTTGTTTCATCTGCAAAAATGTCCTCTTTTCCCCTTAACAGTAAGCTCTTTGTGGGCTGTCTGTATCTGATATTTTTTAAATAGCCCTTGTAGCCATATGAGTAATTAATATTATTATGAACCTTAATCTTTGTGATGTTTATATGTAAGAAATACGACCTAAGGAGTGGGGTAAAAGTGTAGCTTTATGACAAAGTTTCATCATTTTATGGCATGTTCTGAATTTGGCCAAATATAGTTTGACCCTCATTCCAGGATCATTTGGGCACTAAATTACATGTATCACTGATGTTGGGGGCTGAAATATAACATTTCAATCTGTGGCAACTTGAATTTTAAAAATGTTATCACAACCATCAAAGGATAATGGGAAGGTTATAGTATGCCATGGAGCACATTCTCAGGAGTAGCTTATTAACTGCTGAAACCAACCTAATGAGCTCATTAGTACCAAAACGTCCACTTGCCTTAAGGCAGTAGAAAGAAAAAATTACTTTTTGATGTAATTTGTATTCTAAACTCTTCCATGAGCTTTTGCCTCACTAAGAATACATTTTAATGGCATTTACTTGGCAAAAGGGTGACACAAGAAATTTGTTGCATGCAGCAAGTAAGTAGATACAGGTGTTTTGTTTTGTTTTTAATGTTTTGAAAGATTGGTAAAAGTAAGGTGCCAGAAAATCTATTTCAAATGAGCAAAACGTCCTGTCGCTTGGAACACAATTGATAAACACGAGATAATGTGCAGCCTCTCCATCCCACCTCACCCTTGGTCGACATCAGGAGCTGATCCCTGCTAAGTCCGGAAATGGTCTCAGAATCCTGTCCACACCTCTAAACAGTCAGAGGCAGCAGCGCAGTGAAACTTACCTGCCACCCCTCGCCTGAATGCCCTAATTTGTGTTCCAACTTATGTCAACACCTTCTCAAACCCTTCCTGTAGGGGTGGGATTTGGCTCTACTTAGATGATCTCCAAAGATGAAGAGCTGACCTGGCAACAAGAAATGTCCTTCCGGGTAGGTGCCGGGCCGCACCGTGAGGAAGCCTGCTTGCTGCCCAGCGTCCGTCTCCTTTGCATCATTGCCTTCCACCTCCCGGGCTCACCAGGGCGGCTTCTACATGGAACCCTGCCTCTGCAATCAGCCCGCCCTTAGTGCTGGCCCATCCACCTGTGAGGGCAGTGGGACACCTGTCATTTCTCTCCTCCCAGACTCTCTTAGTCACAGGATCCACCGTATACCAGTACATCAGGTCTGGACTGGATTTGTTGATAATAACACGGTTAAAGCGATTCCCTCACCTTGCTCCTGGGTTGGTTAAAATTTTAAAAACGTAAGTTCTTCAAGCCGCCACTTACAACCTGCACCTTTCTGAACATTAAAAATATAAGAACAACAACAAAGTAACAGGAAGTACAAGGTGGAGAGTCTACCTTTTCTAGCGAGTTGACGGATATGTGTGACTGGCGATTCTATAAATTCCTACCTATATGAGAAAAGGGACCTCAGGGGCCTTCCATCACACCTCCAGCTCCCACCTATGAGGCTCCCACATCGCAGGCCCCCTGCCAGGGCAGCCGCGTCACAGGGGACACAGTAATTGGGAGAACTCAACAGACAGGCTCCACCACCTGCATCTTCTCTGACGGGGCAGTCCGTCACTGGGCACAAAAGTGGCCCTCTGTAACTGAAGCTCCCTTCCCAAAGGAGCTGCTTCCCCGCAGCACCCAAGTTCACCGTTTGCTTGTGTTCTTAGTGGAATTCCCAATTCCTGTGCCTTTATAACACTGAGCTAAAAATACAGGGCCGGGCCGCCTGGCACACAGCCCAGATTCTGGAGTCCCAAAGAAGACTGAAGGATAAATAAGGAGTGTGCCCAGAAGGGAGAAGGCAGAACCTGGAGAAGCCAGTGGCCCTGTGGTGACACGGGAGAGGCAGAAGAGGGTGTCAGCAGCCCGGGAGAGGAGTTATTAGAGGAGGAAAAGAATAAGTGAAGACTTTCTAAATAACAGTTCTTTGGAGGATACAACAAGCACTCTCTAACCTTCTCCATTCTCAGTCCAATAATCCAGATGAAAATGCAAAGTTTCAAAGTAAAACAAATTGTTTTATATGGGGTTTCCCATATAAATCCTTAGGGAGTTCTCTGATACGCATTATGGTACATTTTACTCTAAGTTTTGCATTTTAATTGATCCATTGAAAGGTAATGTTAGAACTAAAATATACTTTTAGAATTTCTTAACCCCTAGGATGATAATTAACTACTAAAATGTGTTTAGAGCCTGAAATCACAAATCAGAATAGCAAAAGGATTAACTCAGCCAAACATATCACTGAGGTTTTTTAGGTACACAATAAATTCAGTGAAAACTGGGTTTTTACTTCCTTTTATCCAAAATGGAAACAGCTTTATTACTTTGTCTAATACGTTAAAAATTACCTCGGTTCAGAAGTATATAAAATGTAAAAATCAGATGACTGGATAAAGAAGTTGTAGTACATTTAAACAATGGAATATTACTCACCTATAAGAAAAGATAAAATATTGCCATTTGCAACAACATGGATGGACCTTGAGATCATCATGCTAAGCAAAATAAGCCAGACAGAAAAAACCAAGAACCATATGGCTTCACTCATATGTGGAATATAAAACTGAAAGCAACAAAGAAACAAAAACTCACAGACACAGCCCATGAGAGTAAAGCAGGGAGGGGTGGAAGAGGAGGGAGGGGGAGTCAAAGACATGGTGATGGAAAGAGAACTGACTCTGGGCAGTGAACACGTAACATAACACATAGACGATGTAATGTAGAATTGTACATCTGGAACCTATGTAATTTTTACTAACCAATGTCACCCCAATAAATTTAACAATAAAAAAATGTAAAATCATCCCAGACCTCCAAGTAAAAATGACTACTGTTAATATTTTACTATATAGCCTTCTAAACTTTTTTATAACCATATATGCACATATGAAATATTTGAAAAATAAGATAATGTTATTCATACAGTTTGCAACTTAGTAACATACTATTAATTCTTAACTAGGTTGATAAATATTCTCTTCCAACATAATTTTATTGGCTACATAATATTCCATTTTATGTATATATCATAATTTATTCAACCAATCTTCTATTGATAGACATTTTGGATTATTTCCAATATTTCACTATTATAAACAATTATAAACAAATATAACTACAGTAAAAAGGTGTCAGTTCTTTACACTTCTCTCTACAAATAAATTTGAAAATCCAATGAAATAGATGATTTTTCTAGGAATATGTAAATTATCAAAATTGATACCAAAAAGAACAAAAAACTTAAACGGATGATTAAGTATAGATTTTTTTTTTTTTTAATTTTGGCTATTTCTCCAAAAGTACTATATCTAGATGGTTTTCAAGGTGAAATCTCCCAAATCTTTTAAAATGCCATTTATAGTGTGCCAGAGAAAAAAAGAAATTCTTTTTTTTTTTTTTTTAAATTCATTTTTATTGTTAGACTTATTGGGGTGACATCTGTTAGCAAGGATTACATAGGTTTCAGGCATGAAAAAAGAAATTCTTTCACATTCTTATTTTAAAATTCAGAATAATACTGATACCAAACCCAAAAGAATGGCTAGGAAAAGAAAATAGGCCAATCTCATTTATAAATATCAATGCAACTTTTCTAAGTAAAATTTAGCCAATATAATCTAGATTAAAAAATAAAACACCAAAAATCCAAAGAATTCATTCTAGCAATTAATATTGATCATTCTGGTCAAGGTGAGAAAAAAATATGATCACTTTAACGTATTCCTAAAAGACATGTGGAAAATAATGCATTTCTGATTTTAAAAAATTCCTAGTAAAATGGGAACAAATGGATGCTTGCTTAAGATTGTGCATATAAAGCCAAAACCTAGTAAAATAGTAATAGATGAAGAGACAGAAAGCCAAATGCAGAAAACCAACCAAAAGTCAATAGTCATCATAAAAACAGAAGTAGTATACCAGCGTGATTAAAAACACTACCTCTGAAACTACAATTTTCTGTCTGGCTTATTACCTCCACCACTATTTGTATAAACTCGGACAAATTAGCTTCTATGTCTCAGTTTTCTCACCGGTAAAATGTGATAATAGTATATACTACTGTGAATACTGTAAGGATTGAATGAGTCAATACACATATGAAGTGCTTAGAGCAGTCCTTGGCCCACAGTGCTTTTGAGTGTACCTAAGAATATAAGTAAATATACATAACATCAAAAAGGCAAGATCATGCATGAATAACAAAACACTAAAACCACTGCCATGAAAACTAGGAATAAGAAAAAAATATTCAAAGTCAACACTGCTATCGAAATTTTTGTTCTGAAAACAGTCAAGTGATCAATCAAGGGAAAAACATAAGTTTTAGAAATGTAGAAAAATACAAGATGTGGAAGAATCCTTATTTGCAGATGGTAAGATACTATTCCCCAAAATACCATGAGAATCAACTGAAAACCTCTTAGAAATAATAGAATTGACTAAATTTATTTAAGTCATTCATTACCCTAAAGAGAAATATTTGAAAGATAAAAGAAAACAATCTCAACATGTTATAAGCTATGAACCTGAACCTTTTGAAAACTCACCTCTGCAATTTAATTTTGGAGACTCCCACACGCCCAAGGCTGTGCAGCTTGAAACTGTATCTTCTGGGCCACTGAGAAATCCTTCTTTGCAGGCATAACGAACCTGGCTGCCAAGCCTAGAGGTATAATTTCCTATGATATAGCCATCTGGAATCTCAGGAGGGGTGCCACAGTCTATTTCTGAAAAGAAATTAATGGCAAATGCATTATTACTACGTGAATGTGAATTTTTAAAATTCATAATCTCCACCTCTGTCCCACTCTCCTCCTCCCTCCACCACACACACCCCAGCCTTATTTTAAATAGGCTGGTTCATTTCCACATGACTTCTGGGCATATTTCCAAAACTCATTTCTATTCAATCCTCTGACCTCCCATAGATAACAGCATCTATACATGCAAAGAGCTGAAAGAATCTGGCAGCCAACCCTCACTAACTCACACTACCTAAAGAGAAGCCAAGTCTGATGAAGTGAAAAATTTTAATTGCAAAACACCTTAAAATATAGATGCCTGTATGATTTTCAGGGTCACTTTGGAGACACCAGTCCTTATCAGCTCAGCTGTGTTTACTAGCTAACACAATGGCTAATATCAGAATATGTATTAACTGCTACAAATCCCTGAAGTTGACTAACTTTAGCTTTTCAATGTAGCCCCTTCTACCTTGGTTATATTATCTGCTTTATTTCCTAGGTTGTAGGAAATGTGCAAAGGAACAGATAATCTCCACCCACATCCCCAGCACAGCCGCACAGACACGGGCTCAGAGCAGCAGGACGTGACCACCAGCAGAAACCCACCTTCTCAGGCTGCTGCGTTCTTTGGCAGAAACCCACCTGTGCATGATGTGGCGTCTCGGGTAGGGTGGAAAGGCTCGGGCCCGCTCTTCGGCAAGTATCCATCCTGACAGTAGCATTCAAAACTCCCACGAGTGTTCACACAGCGTCCTCCTTGCTTGCACACGCCAGGCACCTCACACTCATCTACGTCTTGAGACCCATCCCAAATACAAGAGGGAGAGAAAAACAAAAAAAGAACAAAGGTGGCGGGGGCGGGTTTACACTGTGACAGCCATTTCTCACATTCTCAGTCTACACTTGCGAATGTTTGCATTTGCTGGCAGTTGTATCATGAATTTTATTTTACTCCCTAAGTGTTCTTCTCACACATCCTTTACATCATAGGTATAAAGAGGTGCTCAATAAGTATGTGCTGAAGATTTATAAAAACCAACAACTATCACCAACTCTCTGACACCAAACAAAAGGAACCCAAAAAGGTATGTGAAAAATAGGTTAAAAATTCAATTACTGTAAAATAAGGATGGCCTCAGCCTCCTACTAAAATATCTGAAGAACTCCGAATGCAAAACCATTCAGACCAGAATGGAAAACACTTTCAAAAATGAGCATAGGATAGTAAGACAGGTAGGAAGGGGGCAACTAAGAAGAGCCTCATTAATTATACCAAGATTACAAGGGCTTATAAAACAAACTCCAAGGACAAGGTATGCTTCTTGGCAGACTGCCTCTTGACTGAGCATCATGAGAGAAGTAGCACATTCGGGGGTAAAAAACAAAAGCAAAACTAACAAACAGAAAAACACAGCAATTCAGAGACTGGAGAAGAAACCTCTCCGCCAATTAGCAGTCCCTCTGACCTCGAACTGGTTTAAAAAAGAAAACAAAAAACTTCAGGAATTCCATCAGAGCCACACCCCAAATTTCACTTGGAGAAAAACGGGCCTTAAGTGAAATGGGACTTTTATCAGGACTTCGGCAAGAACCACCGAGATCTCAGCAGACAGGGCGCAGCATGACTGAAGCAAGTCTGGATGCTCCCAGACTCTGGGATTTCAAAGACCAGTAAATTGGGGAGGACTGACTGGTATAAGGTGGCCAATATTCTATTTTGCCAGATGACACTTTTTTTCCCCAAAAAAACTAATACCATAATTTCATAAAAGAAGAAAATAATCTCAGGATCCTCTTAAATTTGTTTAATGTAGTTCTACTGAAATTCACTTATTCTCCTGTTTGTCTGTTGGTTTTTTGGTCTTGGACCAATGAACACCTACCTCATCACGTACTGATCAGGGTTTGGGAATCAGTGGTTCATTCAACTACTCAAGGAGCCGATACAAGCTACCAATTCTGATGAACCCACACCTTTAGTGCAGCAAGCTTTGGGGAACTCTTTGGGGGAGGCGTCTTCAAAGATGGCTAGCAACATTTCTTCCTCTCCCACTCTTGCTTGCCCTCAAGAGTGGACTCCACCTCTCCTCCCTTTGGGCTGGCCTTGGGACTTGCTTTAGCCAATAGGATGTAACACTGTGCCCGCTCTGGACCTAACCTTGACGACCCCTGGCACTTCCTCTTTCCCTCTCTTGGAATCCAGTGGCCATGCTGTAAGGAAATCCAGGCTATTGTACTTGGGGGCAAAGCCACTCAGAGAGGCCCTAAAAGATGAGAGACCACATGAAGGGAGAGGCCACTTGGAGAACCAAAGTGCCCTAGCAGATGGCCAGCATCAAGGCCTAGACATGAGAGAGGCCTTCTTTTACCTACCAGCCCAGCTAAATGTATCCACACAGTGACCAAACCACCTAGCTACGGAACTGTGAGAATAAATGGTTGTTTGAAGCCAATAAATTGGAGGTGGGGAGTAGTTACGTAGTGATAGGTAATCAAGACACTCCTGACAGATGAAGAGATGCAGAAGTCCAAAGGAGATGAACAGAATACTGTATCAAAGAAAGGCAGTGGGGAGGAGTTTCTGGGAAAACAATGAAGTCTTGGAAATTAAAAACAAAATATGAATGCCAAAAAACTAAAAACACAACAAAGGCATTGAATGATAGCTCAGACAAGGCTGAAAAATAAATTTGCAAATTTCAACTTGAGGACTTCTCCAAAAACACATAGAAAGAGAATTTATGTGAGACAGAATGAATAGAGGACCAAAAAAAAAAAAAAAAAAGATATGACAACCGATACCAAATATTCAATATCCATTTAATTTTTTTAGACTATACTTTTTATACTATTCTATATTCTTTCTTCCTTCTCACCCATCCCCCACCCGAACCCCAACCCCTTTGCGACCATCAGTATTTCATTTAAGAGGCAACAAAGAAGAGAATGGAATAAATGTTCAAGAATTAATATCAAAAGAAAAAGAAAATCCCTCGGCTTATCTGCTCAAATCCAAATAGCTTTCACAACAGACAGGCATGAATGCTGAAAAATGAAAGTCATCCTGAATAAGGGAAAAATGTATCAACCTCCCGAGAGAAAGGAATGGTCATCTATGAGGGAAAGAGCACCCATCTGACCTGGGACTTCGTGTCTGAAACAGCAAATGCTAGATCGCAGTGAGTTAAGGTTTACAGTGCTCTAAGGCAAAGGCAGCAAAACATCGTGCTATAGTTAAACAAAGGAATGACCTTTTAGAATATGAATGATCTCAGAAATTATACCCCTGACATTTCTTTTCTGAAGAAGATTTTGAGAATATACTGAAGCCAGGGAACAACAGAAGAATAATGTCAAGAAAGGGGAAGACATAGTAAAACACAATGAAGAGTGTTGACAAATGAAACCAGTAAAACTTAAGAGTTGAACAATTGTGGGTAAAAGAATCATGGTGCTTTTCCAATTGTTAAGAAAGGATTCTTAAAATAAAAATAACATAAAATAAATTCAACCTCAATCTAGTACAAACTTTAGAGGTGATTTCAATAGTGCAAAATACGACATGTGTTTCTAGATTTGATCCATTATTTTAGCTTATCAAGATTTCTTTTCCAGGGAGGAATTTGTAAAATGTGTATGTACAGCTTCGACACAGAAATCGTTTTCCAACCCGTCTAACTGCTCCAGACTCCTCGAAAGAGAGTAAGGGGGAGGTAATGGTTTTACCAGTCGAGTTCTAAAAACAAGGAGTACAAATAACTATAGGGTAAAAACATGGCTAAGCAACAGTGGTACAGAAGAGAGTTGGAGTGTCGATACTGATCAGCTCTGCATGAGTCACTAGTCATTAATCACTTTGCTTTGGGTAAAGTCATTCAATGACCTAATAACAGTAATTGCTATAATGATTGTTAATAATTCCTGTACGTCATCTTGCACGTGCCAGGCACTGTTCTAAACACTTCATTATTTATTACTGATTATCTCTATCTTATTTAATCCTCACAATAACCACATGAGGCAGAGGCTATTATTTTATAGATGAAGTAATTGAAGACTAGAGTGGTTAAGTAACTGGACTAAAGTCAGGGAAGTGGTGGGAAGCCAGGACTAAAACCAGGTATCTGGCTCCAGAGACCATATTCTTAACCACTGTACCACACTGCCTCTCCCATTACAGCCTCATTGTGCTAGCTAGCATCCAATCAATAATTCCCAGTCCACAGAGACTGTCAAATACATCATCAGTTGCCTTAATGAAGTCTAGATACATCTACCATGTATCACTGAGAACAGTATAACATGATTTTGATTTTTAATCCCCTGCTACCTCTTATACTCACAAACCATCCTTTTTCTAATTCATTCTAGAATCTTGGCTGGATAAATATGTTAAGCTTGTTAGAACAACTTCTCCACATAGAGGTAAATTCCACACAGTCTCCGAGGTTTAACATGTTTGCTTGTGAAGAAAAAAAAGTTCCAGGCAACCTTCTTAATGTACTTAACTAATCAAGGGGGTTAACTCCCTGTGTCCCATTCTATATATAGGATTATTTAGCTTCATCTGCAGCCAGAGCAATTTTTTGCTAGTAAGTAGCAAAACTGAACAGGACACTCTGACCTGGTCCCTGGGCACTGGTGTTACATATTTAGCCCTTTCAACTAACAGCATGGGTTTGAAAGTCAAGAAGACCCAGGTATGAGAACTGATTCAGCCTCTTACTATATATACTAATGTCTCTTCCTTAACCTTTCTAAACTACTTCTACAATATGAAGTTAATTAGAGTAGGATTTTTGTGGGGATTAAATAAAATGTGTGCAAAGCACTTAACACAGTGCCTGGTAAGATGGTAGGTCCTGAAGACACATTAGTTCAGAATTTATAACAAGAAGATAATTATTTGTAAGGATGTAAGCACACCAATGTTCATGATAGCATTTCTTATAACATAAAAGAAAAACAAAAAAATCACAATAGGAGGAAAATCAGTAAAGTAACATAGTACAGTCCTATAATGAATTTTGTGTAGTTATGTTAAAAGATATTGTATATCTGTATTATTTAAGTGTGTTGTAATTTTACATACAATAACATGTACTGTTCTTACGTGTTCAGGTCACGAGCTTCGAAAATCTCGTAAAACCACGTAGCCAACATCCAAAACAAGATACAGAATATTTTCATCCCCCAGGAAGTTTCCTCACATCTCTGGTCAATCCATCAAGAAGCAACCACCATTGTATTTCTATCACTACGAATTAGTTTTGCCTGTCCTTCATATGGATGGAATCTTTTAGAGTGCACATTTTTGTATTTGGCATCTTTTGGTCAACATAACGTTTCTGAGAATCCTTAATGTTGTGTGTGTATCCGTAGATGATTCCTCTTTATTGCTAAGTAATATTCCACTATAGGAAGTATCACAATCTGTTTAATCTCCTGCTGGTGGACATTTGTGCTGTTTCCAATTTGCACTGTTATGAACATTCAGGTACAAATCTTTTGTGAACATCTATTTTCATTTCTCTTGCCTTACATATTTAGTTTTATTAAAATAAAAGATCCTGTGTTGTGAGTGAAGTAAATTTTGTCTTCCCTTACTTTATGGGGTTGGATATGGAGAAAAAGAATATCATGTGCTACAGAAGTGAAGGTCTGTCCGGAAAGTATCCAGCCATAAGTGCCTCTATTTTTCATATTACATGGCTGGGTATTTTCTGGACAGCCCTCATATACATAGTAATCTAAAATTATGGTGACAGTACATATGTGTAGAGGCGTCTTAAAAGAGATTTACCAAAATATTGAGAACTGTTGCCTCTGGGTTCATATCAGGTGATTTTTTCCCCTTTTTTCTTTATACCTTTCCACATGTGATAAATTTTCTGCATGAGTATATGTTGTTGTTTTTTTTAATTAGTGGAAAAAAACAAAGATATTCCTTATGGGGAGAAACATTGGCTTGTTCTTCTGCTTCCCTCTGAGAAGAATAATCAGGGATCATTACGTACATCGAAACTAAAGGACCCGCTCACCCCTACTCCATTCCACAGCTCCATCCTAGCTGCCCCCTTGTTGACATGTAACTTTTGCTAAAGCAGAAGCTGAATAAACTGAGAAGCATTTTCGAGGTCATGCTCAGAGTTGAGCAAAGAGCCTGAACTCAAAGGGCTAAACATTCCCTTCACAGTCTTGTCAATATTGACAGTTTGCTTAGGAAAGCCTAGTTCGTAGACAGTTCGAAGATAAGCTCAGCTCCTGTCCTCATACCCTTCCCAAAACTTTAAATTAGTGGGGTTAAAGAATTTTGTGTACCTATTTTGCTATATTCAGCAGGACCTTGGGAGAGAACCTGGGATATCCATATCCTAGGGCTTGAGCAAGTAGGGGGCAAGAGTAAAGTGTGGGCAATGCTTACCTGCAGGGGGAACTCAGGCATGCCCTCTCACTCCCCAAAGGAAGCCATGGTGCCTTCTGGCATTTAGGGGCCAGGGCAGGTGGGGGCAGTGAAACTCCAGTTTAACCATCTTTGGATTCAGAGTCTTTAACCCCTCTCTCCTTCCTAAGAGCTGAGACAATAACAGGGGCCTCATTCATCACCCTCCAGAGTTGGGGACCACTGCAGGAATCAGGGGGATTGCACAGGGAGCACAGGCAAGAAGCCTGTGGTTAGGAGCACTGCTCTGAGCGGTCGGGACCAGTAGCCCCCACACCAGGGTTCTTCTCCTTGGGTTTCTCTTCCCTGGCTTCTTCCTTCTTTCAGAGTGGTAAATCATGATTCTTTAGAATTAAATCCAGCTAGAACAAAGGACTGGGTGTTGGAGAACAAAGTTCTGTTTGGAGAGAGCACTAGGAGAAACCTCAAGACAGCTGCAATCCATTGAGCAATACCCCACTTGCAGCAAGCAGAATCTCAGTGGCACTGCACGCATGTGTCTAAGGCCCCAGAGGGCTGCTTGCAGAACCTGCAATGGTGGGAAGCTTGTGGGCAACAACTCACGTGGCAAACAAGGCTCCTGACTCAGGAGAGAACCAACAGACTACACTGGTCTCAGTAGCAGTAGGGATTTATGTCTAGGAATGAAGGTGTTTACACTTCATCATAGGTCTTATGGAACACAGGCTCTGGGCAGGAGGTTCCAGGAATTCATGAATGCAAAGCATTCACTCCCTCCAGGTTCTTTGTTTTCCCCCACTTCCCCCACCTCTCAGCCAAGGCTGAAATGCTGCTATATGCCCCCAGAAGAAATGGCATCAGGCCTTCAGACTACAGGAAATGAGCTGACGAAAGAAAAGGTTGTTGCTGCTATCAGAGTTGAGATGGCTTCCCAAGACTTGGGGAATGCAAAGTCATTAATAAAGGGATTTTGCTGCTTTCAGCAGCTCTGACTAGGATCATGCCTGTTTGGAGTCACGCTGGCAGGGAGATGACAGCCCCAGGCCTTCCTGCCATACAAGTTTCATTTTCCTCCACTGACTTGGCCCTCCCAAGTCAAGCACTCTCATACTGTAAATGCCACAGACATTCCTCCTCTGTACTGGGGCTCATGTTTCCATGTTTCCATGACCCCCAAGGGTCAGTCGGGAAACAGATCAGGGGCCAGAGCATCTGCAGGTTCTGCAGAACCAGAACCCCTACACTCACTCCTCATCTCTCCATGGTGACACCCACAGAGGCCTACCCATGGCCAGCCCCTGAACTTGATTTGAACTCTGCAAAGTACCTGGTCACAGAAGCCCCTGCTTGCAGCGGGTCCCTCGTAATTCAAGAACTGTGATTCACATCCTGCGGCTCCAGGCAAACACTGGCTGACTGCTGATGCTCCAGAACTTGCGAGCCTCTGCCCCAGCTAAAGCCCACTGATGTTTCTGTGGCAATTGGAATTTTGAAAGGAACTGAGCATTGTCAAGGAAAGTCATCCATCAGTGTTTACGGAGTGGTAACTGGAAACCTCAAAAGGAAAAGTCATTGGAATGACTGCCAATGGATACAGGGCTTCTTTGGGGGGCAATGTAATGTTATAAAATTAGGCAATAGTGACTGCTGCATAACTTTGTGAATACATTAAAAAGCACTGAACTGTATACTTCAAAAGAATAAATTTTATTTATATATGTATTTATATATATATATATATATATATATATATATATTTTTTTTTTTTTTTTTAAAGGACAGGTCACCAAATAATTATAAGAAGTAGAATAAATAGAAGCAGAGCCTAAATCAGGTTTTTGTCCAGGAACATTGATTCTTATTAGGCTGACACCTACGTAAACCTTAATAAAATATTTCTTTTCCTCTTCGTCATCGCCCTATCTTTTAAAAAGTAGACTGCATCTTTGGGAACTACAGTGAAAGACAGTATGAGAGTTTTCCCTGGCAAACTCCCATGGCCTTGAAACATGATTTTAGGTACCATGTCCTCCAGAAAGCTCCCCAGTCCCTTTCCCCTCTCCAAGATAAGCGGCCCTGTGGATTCTGGATTCTAGTAAGTGCACTCTGCTTCCCTATCACTAACACTTTGGTCTGAAATTAGCTGTCTGCATCACCTCCCACTAGCACAGCCTTGGCACGTAGAAGAGCATGAGAAATGCCTATTGAGGGAACTGAACTCCAGATCATCACCTTGTAAGTTTTTTAAATTGGAATCTTAAAAAAAAAAACAAAACAAACAAACAAAAAAAAAACTTACATCATTTAATTCTACAATACTGCACTTCTGCAGTCATGCAGCAAGTAATTTGCTAATAAAACAACAGGATATTATAAAATGTCTTCGCTGAGGGAATGTGTTCATTCATGCCAAGAATACATCAAATGTACCCTTTGAGGGACTGTTACCTTGGTACAGGTCAAGAGGGAGAATGAATCATAGCATCAGAATCGGCTGTTCTTGATGGGCAAAAAGACAAACCATGTTCTCCTCTCTCTTTTCTCTGAAAACCTTTAAATTTCGCAAAGCTTTCAAGCAGAGTCATGAAGTCTACACAAAACCAGCAGTCTTCTCCTGCCTTTCTTCTTTTTTGCTGTTCAAAGATTCTCTCAGAAAACCAAAGAGCTCTATTATCATGACGTGATGTAAGCAGAGTTCAGATAATACAGGGACCCCTGAAAACCAGGAGGGTTTTGCCCACCTCTTGTATTCAACCAACATGTGCCCAGAAACCTGACTGTCAGAGCTGCGGAGGCCCGACAGCTGCCCTGCTCACGTGCAGTGTTCCTGTGGGAGGTGAGCCCACATCCTAGCAGGGACAGCACTCTGGCGCCCACCCCCGGGGCCCTCAGTGGGCAATGTGCACAAAACTGGGTGTCCCAGATTCACCCCACAGACGCCCTACCTGGGGTTATAGGGACCTGTAGTCTCTCTGAGACTCCCCTCCTTGTTGTTTGTGATAAAAATGTTCAAACACACAGAACAAGGAAAAGAACATTACAGCGAATTCCCACAGACCCACCCCACCCCAAGATTCAACAGTTGCTCACATTTTGCCATTTAAAGTAACTTACAGAAAAAAAAAATAAAGTACCTGACAGATATAATAATACTAGATGTTTCATAATTACACCCCTCGATACTTCAGCATGCATACCCCAAAGTAAGATTATTATCCTAAACACCACAATACTGTTAGCTAACAAAAGAAACAATCATTCCTAATAGTAACTTGGGCCTCACAGAGGCTCTTTCAGGAAAGTCCCTCCCTTAAGCCACACCCCACCCCAGCCCTGCCCCCTCCCTTTCCTATGCCCCAAATACCATCTGCCACCACCCAGGCGCCACCCCTGCAGCCCCCTCCTGGAGTACCTGTGCAAAAGGTGCCGTCATTGGGTATGAACGTCCTGTTGTTGTTTGTGGCTCGATACCCTTCTAGGCAAACGCAGTAAAAGCCTCCGAGCGTGTTGTGGCAAGACGTGTGGTTCCCACAGACCACCGTGGCCCCAAACTGGCACTCGTTTTTATCTGTGGGTACATGGAGACAGCACACGGGCAGCTGTCAATCCATCATGCTCCACACCCCAGACTGCTGGCCTGTGCTAGGGACTCGGGAATCAATATTCTGTGACAATGGCTTACTGACATAGCTCCCCAGCCTCTTTTCCTGTTTGCTGCGCTCCTCGGGCTACAGGACACAGGCCCCTCATGGTCACGTGCCACGTGTGTATGAAACCACAAGAGAAATCCAGCATCTCAACCCAGCAATCCATTTACGAGTATCAGAAGACTGGGAGAAGGGGATTCTTTTTGAACGTCTCCAGCCTTAAAAACACCGTGGCCTAGGCCTGGGCCAGCCGATGGGCCCGCTTTTGCAGCTCGGCCATTCTTGCTTTTTCACGAAAGCCAGAGTAGGACAATTTTTACATCCCGTGATTAACTGGAAAATTTGTTACTTCTGAGTTACCAGGAAACACAATGGAATTAGTGCTTAAGCCTCATCCGGGAGCAGGGCCGAGACCATGGCAGGAACAGCTCCTGCTAATCGTCAGTGACCCATGTGAATAATGTTAGTCACCGGGGAGGTGGGGCCAGAATATGGGATGCTGGACGACTCCACAGAAGCCTGCCCTGAGTGCTTGCCATGCAATAATGTGACATCGATGCAAAATGAAAGGAAATCTCCCTCCCATCTCTGTCCTTTTAGCCCAGGGGTCAGCAAATTTTGCTGTGAAGGGCCAGTCGTAGGTCTCTGGTCACAACTGCTCAGCCATGCTTTCAGGGCCGTTAAGCCGCCAGGGACAATCAGTAAACAAATGAACAACGCTGTGTTCTAATAAAACTCTAGTTACAAAGACAGGCAGCGGCCAATTTGGCCCTCAGGCCAAAGTTTGCTGACTCTGCCCTAACCTCTCCCATCAGAGGAAACTCCTGTGACCAACCTCTCCTGCATCCTTTTAGAGCTGATCTATCCAGCTAGTGTTTCAGAGGGGTGGGGATGGCGGGGCGGTGGGGTGGGTTGAGATCATCAAAGTTTTTGTTTGTTTATTTAGTGTTTTATTACAGCAGTGGTTCCCTCAAAGCAGTTCTGTTGTCTCCCAGAACTGCACTCAATTCCTGCTAACTCAAAAAAATATCTGGTGTTGTTTTCTTCCTCCGTTTTTCTTGTATTACCTTTGTTAAAATTTAATTGAATCGGGAGCATGATTCATCATTAAAATGGTCTGTGGTAAGATGTGTGTGAGCACTTAGAACAGGCCCTGAAGCCACAGCCAAGTGTCCAGTCCAGCTTACTGCACTGCACGGGGATTTCAGAAACAAGTCCTGCTGCCCATAACATGGGATGTTCCTGTCCTGTGCCATTCCAGCCAGCATTTCTACAGACTTCACCAGAGGGACATCTGCATTTGTAGGAGATTGGAGAATTCTGTGGTCCCTTGGCTTAATAGGATGTTCTAGACCTCTGGAACATGTATATACTCATATAACCTCACCTGCAAAAACGTGTGGCATGGTTTCAGCAGGCCAAGTACTGGGATAGGCAGTGTTAGTGTTTGGGAGCAAATACCACATAAATTAATAAAGCCCTCTCCTGCCATTCAGAGAAGTTTCCATTGTTTAGAAATCAAGGAGTCACTAAGAGGGCAGGGAGATTTCCTGGGAGGAGGACCTCATTAGGGAAGGGAGCAGAAAAGGATACTCCATGCCCCTCAACTCCAACTTTGTTTCCAAACCCCTGCCAGCAAGTGGTGGGAATGTGGGGTAGGAGAAATTCAGGAATCCCATGCTGCGGGGCAGCCACAATCCTAGACAGAGGGGGTCAAAGAAGGCACAACTCCGGCCTGCAGGAATCAGCAATGGTGTGTGAAAGCTTGTATCTGTGAAGTAGAACATGATTATTTTGAACTCAAAACTGAGTTGTTGTTTTTTAAGGGAGAAGAAAAACCAAGATAATTACAACAAGGTGGTATATATGGTCAATCCACAACCTCAAGACAAAGCCATCATATCTTCATGGCAGGTGCCAAGGTTGCTTACAAACTTACTTATAAAGTTGCTGTGAAACTCTAACTCTCTGAATTGGGCTTGAACATGGATACTGCCTGTCTCTCATGGCATGGCAGATGCCATGAGGCAAAAAACAATCTCGGGTGCTTCTAGCCGCAAGATCTTGTTTTTTTTAAGTCACCCAAGACCCCATAAGCTCTCAACTACAAGAAAACTGGAGGATGGGTTCTGATAGACATAAGAGTCAAAGCAACAGTATTTCGCCAGTTAGCCAAAAAGTCTAACAGGTAAATGTGTTTTGTTTTTTCTCATGGTAGCAATATAAATAGTGTTACATCAAAAGAACCAGAGAAATTAAGAAATACAATGGTCACCTTTGTTACATTAAACTCAAGACTTGAAACAGATTTCAAATTTGTGTTAGGCCAGAGAGTTTCCAGAGATGCAAGTTCAATGACCTCTAACCCAGGGATATTTTCTTGGAAACGCTAAAGAAAGGATATATCCAAACACTAAAACAAAGACTTATTATAATTGACAAAAATTCTTGTAACAAAAACATGTGAAGAAAATAACCATGTTTTCCCCCCAAGGACATCAACTCTTTAATACTAGAGAATCTTATTTCTTGTTTCAGCTTTTCAGCTTAACCCAGGATTCATAACTTACCCACACACATGATCCTCCCGTTGCCTACAAATCCGTACTTGCAAATACACATCTTCTTCCCCTCTCTTTGACTGCAGATGGCATGTTGATGGCAAGTGGCACAGATGTCTAAACCTGAATCACAAATTGTATATTTCAGGAAAAGAAAAATTCAATCACCTACTCTAGATGAATCATATGTTGGGTAGTAAACATGTACAACAGAGAACCAAAATTTGAATACCGAAATTAAAAAGGATCTGATCCTCAAAAAATAAAAAATTTAAATTAGAAAAAAAAGGATCTGATCTCAACCTTAAAAACGTAACAATGACTTGCCCACGCAGTAAAGTGCAAATTGCTCCACCTGGCAATCAATGCTCTCGAAGGTCTGACTCTAGACGAACTACAATTTGATTGTTCCCAAACCCAAACCCAAACCACACACTGTATTCTCTGGGGAGAAGACGGACTACTTTTTCCCATACATGCTATCCACTATCATACTTCATGCCATAGGCACGATGCTCCCTTCAACTACAATGTCTATCCCTACTTTTTTGTCCAGCTAGCACCTATTCCTACTTCAAGACTCAACGTAAATGTCAAATTCATTCCCCCTGAGGTCTTCTCCATTCCTATTTTTGAAGAAAATTAAGACTCTTCCTCTGTGCTCCCCTAACACTTCTGCACTGCCATATCGACTACATTAATCTGTCATTATATCCTATTCCAGCTCTGTCTTCCCAGATTGGTATTACGAATGAGATTCTCAAGGTCAGAGATTATGGTTTTTGCCCCTAGGTTATTATTTATACAGTATAAACCTTCAATATATTTTTATTGACCAACTGGATAAAGGAACCTGCAATTCTACTTGCTATAACGCATAAAGCAAATAGAGGGGAGAACAACATATCTAATACCCTACCCATTTTCCTTTTAGGGAAAAAGTAAAGGTGTTTAAAATGCCAGTGAGGTAACAGCCAGGTCCCAGGAGGATGACCAGATCCCAGTTATTTAGATAAGCTGGAAAAATGTTTGGGGCTAAAATTCCTTAAACACCCAAATCTACCAGATGGTGATATATGGCCCAAGATTAAACAAGAATTCCTATACGAGGCTAGTGGGATATTGTGTTGCATTCTTCATGTCTGTAATTTCAGGAGTGGCCTAGTAAGGAGAACCTTTCAGCATGGAATTTCATCTCTGTCTGGGCCCCATGACTACCCAGGTAATAAAGACAGAGCGAGCCCTCAGGCTGCTCCAAGCATGAAACTGAGACAGGGAGATTTCTAAATACTCTTAATCATGCTTGTTTTGTTTTTTTTATTTTTATTTTTGTTTTGTTTTTTAACAGAAGGGAACACACAAATGAGACAAACTACTACTAATCACTAAGTAATACCAAATTAACTGTGGAATATTTACAAAATTTATTATACCCAGATTATAAAGACAACTGCAACAAATTTCAAAAAAGTAGAAACTGAAGCAGTCATACTGACTAACTTGTAATAATGTAATAAAGCTACAAAATAAAACATAAGCTAGCATCCCCTAAAAAGAACCTGCTGGGAAACTACAGAACACCCTCCCAGATAACTCTTGGGACAAAGAGAGTATCAAAATTGAAATGTTTAACACCACACACACACACACACACACACACACACACACACACCTATCTACTCCAGAAAAATTGAGTTTTATATGTTTTTATAATTTAAAAGAGAGAGAGAGAAACAGGCAGCCAGGAAAAAGAATCCTAGAATTTTAATACAGGAGGAGGTTTAGAAATTAGTATAGATTTACAAAAGGATGTTAAGAATTAGGAAGTACATTCAAATTCATAAAAAAAAAATTTTTTCCCCCAAAGTTCATGCATCATAAAGACCAGTACTCAAAATTCAAGACAGATGACAGAAGAAAGACCGTGCATCAACACACAACAGTTTGGAGTAAGAGCTTGAAACAAGATACGTGGAAGATTTTTTAAATTACAAATGAAAGACTTCCAGTTAAACCCCACAGATTTAAAATGCTCTCAATCCCCCTACCCCACCCCCAAAAGACATCAAGGACTAAGAAGGTATAAACCTTGGGAGAGAAGATGATAGCAGGTGAAGGATGTCCACCGTGCTTCAGAAGACGGAAGAGGTGGACATGTGGAAATTGTCTGAGAGACAGGAAGAACTAAAAGCCAGCCCCCAAAGAGTCAGGAATTGGGGTCACTGAGTACCTCAGAAGGCAAGCATAAGGGCTAAGCCTCACCCCAGTGGAGTTTTACAACGTGGACAAAAGAGACCAGAAAAGCTCCTGATCACAGGGGCAGCAGACAAAGCTGAGGTGAAAGTAAGTTCCCTCACAAAATGTGCATCCATATGGGTTCAATACATGTTACTATTTCGACATCTTAACATGCAGTATCTTAAACCAGTTCCACAGGGACACGGTCAATTATCACATGCAACCAAAATCTTGGAAGCACTTCTTTTCAATTTTTATGAAAACATAGTAGACATACAATATTGTGTTAGTTTCAGGTGTACACCATAGTTATTCAACATTTATATACCTAAAGAAGTGATTACCATGATAGAGCCAGCAACCATCTGACACCGTGAAAGGACTTTTTAAATAATGGATCCTGGGTCAAGTCCACAAACCCACAGAATGATGAACATTTAGTGTGTGTGTCTAGTGCAATAATAGATATAAACACCAGACTACTGAAATAAACAACAAAAAAGGTAAAATGTTTTGTTTTTCTTATATGGAATACTCGTCTTTATAAAGATACCCGTGTTTATAGGCAGCCAATTCCAGAACTTACATCAGCTGCAAAATGATTACTTCATATAACTGCTGAATGGATCTAATAAACACAAAGAAATTAAGAAACAAAGTAATGCCACCCACTCAGATGAATTAAAGGAAACCCTGCTTAAATTGGCGAAGAACAGAACTTAAATTTTTTTTTTTAATAAATTAAGTTCAAGTTCACTCAATAGACAGGACCAGACCAATAAAACATGGCCTCATGGGAGGGTAGCCAGGTTCAGAGGGAAAGCACTGGACTGGTAGGAAGTAGATCCTAACACTGCTCGGGTCAAATTCATTGTGCGGCCTTTTTAGCAAGTCACTTAACCTCTCTGGGTCTCACTTTTTTCATCTGCAAAACAAGGGCTCTGGGCTGCTCAGATTTTACAATGCATTCAAATTACCTGAGGATCTTGTTTAAACTGCAGGTTCTGATTCAGTTGGTCTGGGTGCAGCCCTGCATAGTGAATCTCTAAACAGCTCCGGAGGTGGGGGAGATCCACACTTGAGCAGCAGGGCGTAACTGGCCCCTGAAGTCCTTTCCTTCTAATGTTCTGACCCTTCATCCTTAGGATCCCTGCCTTATAACCCGTTAAGAATAATCTCCCTTAAGTATAACCGCAAGGATAGTACCTGATATGTCTGGCTTAATAAAAGTTTGTTCCCCACTCCAGCAAAAAAGACAAGATGCATGCCAGGCTACCCAAGACTTCTCAGACCACCTGCAGAAAAGAAAGTGGTTTCCAGAAGATGAGGGGGCTCAGCTGAAGCTTCTTATTCAGCCAGGATTAGCCTGGTCTGCAGGGCATTGTAGGGCGGCCCTCTAAGTGCTTGTGGGGGAAAAAAAACTTGTCCTAAAAAAAGGGGCAGGGAGAACCACCCCCATCCAAAGACAGATGGCGGGGGCTGCTTCTGACCACACACAGTGGTCATTGCTCAACTGGCCCCCACTCAAAGTTAAGAATCACCTGAACAGGGTGACCAACCTGCCCCAGTTTTAATACTAAGAAGCCTAGGTCCAAGGAAACCCCTCAAGTCAGTGCAAATCAAGACAACTGGTCACCCTGCCCGGAGAGCCTGTTAAAACAGAATTCCCAAAGATTCTGATTCAGTGGGTGTGGGGTAGGGTCTGAGATTCTGCATCTCTAACAAGCTTCCCGGGGGCCACACTATGAGTTGCACTAAAGGTTCTCAAGGAGATGAGTCTGAATCCCAAGGAAGAAGTCTCTCCCCACGTTTAGAATGATGCATACAAAGCATAGAAAGGGGACCAATGTGACAGGGAGAATAACCCCAGGGAGAGGAACTCTGCGGGCCAAGACAGAGATCACCAGCCCTCTGCCGTACAACCTGAGGGGGGATTGTGTTGGGGCAGCTCCACACCCACGTCCAGGCTGACTGGTTTGGTCATCAGCAGACTGTTCAGGAGAGCAGAGAGGTGACTGCCATGTTGTAACTGAGGAAACTGCTGCAGAGGGGAGGGACACCCCGACCCAGGGTTGCACACAGAATTTCTGGCAAAAACAAAAGAGTGGGGATTCCAAAATCTAGGAGGAGGAGAGACCTGGCAAGCCCTTTATCATCATCATCATCATCATCATCATCATCATCATCATCATCATCGTTGTCGTATCCCCAGCCGGGGCCACCCTAGAATCGCTTCCCTCCTCTGTGCAGGGACTGAGCCAGGACTAGCCACTTTCAGCAATGAGAAGGGGAGACCTAGGCTGGCGTCTCCTCTCTGGCCCACTGCGTCTGTGATCTCAGGCAAGTTAAACTGTCAGTCCTCCAGAGTGAGTGTGTGAAATGGAGCTCGTGTTGTACGGACTATGAGCGCTAAAGCACTCAACAAAGACATCATTTCCATGAATATGCATGTCTCCACAGATACTGCTACTGTGAGAAACGAGTCAGGCGAGATGCAGTGCCTGGCGTTTGTCACAGTGGTTCAGGGCAAGGTTAGGAGGGAGATGACTTGGACTACAGTCCTAGCCCTGCCCCCTTCTTGCTAGCTGTGTAATCCTTGAGAATCCCTGTGCCTCGGCTTCCCGTGCATGTACAAAATGAGGATACTAATAAAACCTACTTCGTATGGCTGTTGTGAGAATTAGAGTAAATGAGTTAATACACGTAAAGCAAATAGAATATGTTAGACCTTCTTATCACAACCATTCCACAACTCTTTGTGAGTAAGCGAAGGTACCAACAGCTAGCCAACGCCCGATTATAGTAACAAAGATGGAGAACTACACTGACGCAAAAACTCGAAACCCAAAGCAACGTTTTGTGTGGACAGATGCCTACCTATTCATGGGGCTGATCCTCCAGAAACCGTAATATCTAGGAACCGTTTTACATAATCACCCCCTGCCTTCCCCACAACCTCCCAGCCTCCTGGGTGACCCCTGACTCTGAAGCTGAAGTTCGGCTCCCTCAGATTTTCAGTGGGGCTCACTCCTCACTCCTCCCCACCGCACACCAAGTAGACGCACACCTCGGATGGAGGCGGTGCCAGCCTGAGCAAACTCCTGTGGCTTCTTATTTCAATACCAGGCAACAACGTAAAGGCACTTCTGAAGCAGGAGCACATGGACTTGGACAATACTGTCCACGGCCAACAGAAAAAGGTAGTTTGAAAGCACAAATGGGGTGCTCCAACTGTGAATCTTAATCTAATCCTCAGCCATTCCGTCAGGCCAACAAATCCACGCACGGCACAACCTTCATGAGACGCTGTCCCTCAGGCGTGGGGAAAGAGATCACGTGACCTGAGGAAATAAGCAAAGGGGACCCCAAACTCAGGAAGAGGAAGCATGTTCCAGCCTCCCGCAACGCTACGTGAAACTACATTGCTCTCAAGAAGGGAACTGAGAAACTTCACATGCTCTCCTCTCCAACACCCGTGGCAGAAATAAGCAAAAACAGAGACTCGGTTTAACAATCCTCCAAGACAAAGAACACTGTGCTCTTTCAGGCAGTTTAATCCTTGCAGGGAGATAGGAACCATCCTGTGTTTCCCTTCCCACCCCACCCCAGGCCTGGCATTCCCTTCGCTCCTGTAAAATGGTTAGCAGGCCCTCTGCTACCCTTTGTCTTTTCGCCACCTTCTGTCCACTTTCCTGTTTGATCAGGACCAACCTGCAGTGGGGTCCTCAGCCCTGGTCTCCAGACCAAGAACGAACCCACACTTAGTGCCCCCACTTCAATGCTTTTGAGTTTTGAGTTGAACAACCCTTCATGTAGGCCAGTAGGTTCATGTCCTGCATGCCACCCACTGACAAGCTGTCTCCCATCCTCCAGTAGGCTTGGCAATTCATTCTCCCTGTCTCCTCTGCAGAGTTTAGGCCACTAGGCCACTTGATACCTCGGGGAGCAGCCCTTAGGAGCCCCTTTCAGGATCTGACAGGAAGGCTGAGAATGTGCCCAGGGCCAAGACCCTGCAGGTGGAAGGCAGGGCCACAATGGGGATCACCCTTGGCTCTAATCCTGCTCCCCTATTTAGAGCAACTGTAAGTCACTCCCTCCGTTTTTCCTTTTTCTCCTCTTCTCCATGCTGCTGTGATCCCTGATGACACAGGAACAGGCACAGCTAGTGAAGTCAAGTGCACTCTCTACAGAACAGCTTCCCCAACGCCCTCCACCGTGGCTCCCCCCAGGTTCTGAAGAACTCTGCCCTTCCCCCTCTGGCCTCCAAACCTCAGCCAGGCCTGAGCCAACAAGTCCCTGGGCCACTCCCAGACTCAGAGCCATGCCAGAGAAAGGTCAGGAAACAGGACTGACCGGTTCTACTCCTCCCCATTCCTCACCTGTCTGCTCCCCACCCTCCCACGCCCTCCTGCCCAGCCAGCTGTGTGTCTCACACTTTCCTACCACTCAGGCCGGCTGACTTCAGCTCCCCACTGAAACTTCTTTGATAACAATTAACTGTAATTCAGCAGCTGTCACCAGTGAGAGACTGACAAACGGACCTTATATAAAAACAGAAGTCTGACCCACAGTCTACAGCAATGAGTTCAGGAAGTCAAACCACAACCTCTGCAGCAATCGGTCCCAAATGGCCAGGACTTGATCAATAACAGCCAGCTTTCCTAATTATTGCGCTCTCCCCCCACCTTCCCAGCTTTCCAAATTAGGACCAATCAGAGAAAGCCAAATACGCTCCCCTAACCAATCACACAGGATGGCTGCGGTTAGCGGCCGCCTCCAGCTTCCCCGCCGACTTCCTCCAGCCGGGGCACACCTGAGCGTCCCCTTTGTTCTACTGGGAAGCTGGTGCTCTCCGGGGCCGGCCTTTGGGTCTCTGACAAATACAAGTGATGGCAGCTGGCTCTCTTGCGGTAGAGGACGCTCTGAATGAATCGCCCTTGCCCGTTCTCATTCGCTTCCACACCAGGTGCCTAACACAGGCCACAGTCCCTGCTTCCACAGAGCTCCTAGGCCAGAAAACAGTCACATTGCAATAGGGTGTAAGCGTACAGAGGAAAGGTACCATATAAACGTGTACGTAAGTGTGTCGGGGTCCCGTACAGGTACAATACAGAGGCACAGGCATGAGGGCACCGGCGCTGCAATGGGGAGTGGGGGGCCTCCTGGGAGGGAGGACCACTGGGCTGGTTTGGAAATAGGAATGGCACTCATTAAGCAGACAGCAGTGGGGAAGGGAAGAGCAGTTCGTCTCCATTCTTCTCCTTCCATGCCCTTCCAGAGACTAAGCGTTCCTGTTCTAGACCAAGTTTGCATTTTGACCTGCTCCATTAAATATCTCATGTATTTTCACCTTTTCAATTTCTCCCTCTACTGAATAATGCCCCCGAGGCCAAAACGTGCCAAGTCTGCTTTACCATCCCCACCCTGCAAACCAATTCTTGCACGGACTTGGGCAACCCCACTGAATGCTACTTCCTACTTCCTTCTGAGTTCTTTAACCGGTGTCCACTCTGCAGCCAAGGTCTCTGCACTCGCTAGAGCCCTCTGCGTCTGGCTCTCTGCTCTGCGGCTGCTGGCTCACCACCGACCTGAGTCATCAAACCCAAAGCCTTTTTCTCAGTCTCCACCCCCTCAGCCTCTCCTTCCTGGTTTCCCTGACGTGCTGCTAACCCAGTCTTCCTCCTAACTTTGTGGCTGCTGCACTTTCTCCTCTACCTGCATCTACCAGTCCCGCTTCCCCCTTATCGTCTACCTTCAGTCCTTTGAGCCAGTCCTCAGGACTTCTAAGCCAGCTGTAGTAACAACTTCCTCAATGGCTCTAAGCCTCCAGTCATTCCCCCACTTCATCCGCGGTAAGGAAACTCGCCCTTAATAAACCAGACTCTCCAATGTTGTAAATGAAGACAGAGTGCCTGCATAGGGAGAGAAGGTTCTACCAGAACCCTGACTTCCATTTCCCAAAGTCACCCTACAGCCTGTCATTGGCTGCAGATGGATAACCTAAGGGAGTTATTTTTTTCTATCATCTTAGCCCAGCAATTCAATGGGAGCACACTGGACAGTCTCTTAGGCTAGAGTCTTAACACGAAGATTCTGAAATAGGCGCCAAGCGTCTACAAGCTTTCACGCACACTGCCGTGAGAGACCAAGTTAGGGCAGGAAGCTAGAAAGCCTACCAGAGCATCTCATGTACAGAAATAACCACTTTAGAAGGTTGAGCCACCAAGAGAAACACCCACCAAGGATGGTAAAATTTCCAACATGAAGAGAATTTGGGAGGACAAGAGTCTGAGGTGCCAAGTACCCCTCATTATCTCCTTACCTAGAAGTTCCTTTTTATTTGAGGATCAGTGTTTGTTTTTTAAGGAAGCTGGAGGGTTTCCTTATACAGTGGTACCTCTGTACTCCCCATTGATTGGTTCCGGGAGGCACAATGAGTACCAAAACACGATGCGTACCAAATTTTTTCCCATAAGGAACAATACAGGGGGACCTCGGCACTCGTCACTAATCTGTTCGGGAGGCAAGACAAGTACCAAATGAAAGACAAGTACTGGGACAAAATTTTCACATCAAAATGCGTCGTGTACCAAATCAAACGAGTTTTAAAGCAGTTGAGTACCAAGGTATGACTGTATCAAATTTTTATATCACTCTCTACCCAAAAACCTGCCACAAAGTCCAATGGCTTCCCCCTGTCCAGGAACAGCCAAGTGTAAATGCCTTGGTCTGCCAGTCAAGGCAGGCAGCCTTCTAGTCCAATGCAATCTGCTTTCCCACTCCTACGCGTCCGTCAGTCTGAAGCCAGGCCCCACGCCTGTGTGCCTTGGCCTCCTTCCTGTCCGGGCTCCCTCATCCGGCATTCATTCATGCTGCACATACTTGCGGAGAGCTGTGTCCTCTGTTGTGAGCTGGAATGCCTTTTCCTCATCTTCCCATGTTCAAATCTTCCTCATATCCCACATCTATTACCAATCCTTAGTTATGTAGTGAAAGGGTCACCTCATCCTTCCCGATCCCCCTAGCTAGGGGTCATCTCCCCCTCGCCTGACAACTCACGCCTTCGCAGAGCACTTAGGGCTTTCTGCCTTCTAGTAACATCAAAGCTATTTGGGTGACTGCCACCTCCCCTCCATGACTGAATACTGCGTGTAACTCCTACCACATTCAACACTGCGTTTTACAGACGGAGGGAAAAAAAAAAAAAAAAAACTACTCCAATTCCCCGCAAACGGATCATCTGCTTGTAGGAGTTTGTCGCCTCCAGACCGTGTACTCGGGGAGGGCCAGCCCCGAGACCGCACGCCCTGCGGGGAAACGGGACCGACTGTCGGGTGCAGGAATCAGTGCTTCCATTCCTGTAAGCTTCCTTACACGTCGTCCTCACCATATTACCCTCTAATTCTTCATCGAGATGAAATAAAAATTTAAAAGGTAGAAAGAAAATTGCTGCGGGCCCAGCACGGGCCGCGGAAAAGCCAGAGCGGCGGCGGAAGGGCGACGGCGCGGCGGGCACGCCCTCCCACGGCGGGCGCGGCTCTGCCCCTGGCGCCGCTCGCGCCCAGCCCCCACCGCGCCCAGGTGCCCCGGGGCCGCGGGCAAGGCGACCTCGAAGCCGGTGCCCACGGCGGCCCTGGGGCGGGGACGGGGGAGCCCCTCCTGCTCCGGGGAGCCCCGCCTTCCCGGCCCCCACCCCCAGGCCGGAGCCGCCGCGCCTGCGCTCCTCTCCGCGCTCGGGCCCCGCGCCTGCTCGGCCCCGGGGCGGGGAAGCGTCGTCGGGGCGCCCGCCCGCACTCACCGTCCGCGCCCGGCGCTCCGGCCGCGCCGCGGGCCAGGCCGAGCAGCAGCAGGAGCGGCAGCAGGCGGCGAGGCGGGCGGCCCGCGCCCCGGGGCCCCGGGCCCATGCCGCCGCCGCCGCCGCCGCCGCGTCTCTCCCGACGCGCCCGCGGCTCCTCCCGCGGCCCCGAGGCGCCGAGATAAGGCGGCGGGCCGCTTCCGGCGCCGCGCGGGGGAGCGGAGGACGCGGCGGGGCCCCGGGGAGGCAGCGGGGCTGGGCCTGCGCTCCGGGAACGCGCTCGTTCGCTCCCTGGCGCCTTCACTCCTCCGTGCACCTGCCCGGAGCGCGGGTGCTTCCGGGGACGCGCGGCGGGCAGACACAGACCCTCTCGGTGCACACGGTCCGAAGGGGGGACAGTCCCCCTGCCTATAGTGACACAGCTGGACTGAGGAGCCCGAGCTGTGCTTGACGTAAACGTCGATCGTGCCCCAGCGTGTGGAACGACCGTGGGATCCAAGACGGGGGGCTCAGGGAGGCACCCCCCGAGGTGGCAAAGGCAGTGTGGCAAGGGGCAGAAAGAGCGGGAATCTCCCAAGAGGTGCAAGAGAGCGGGGTGAGGTGGCTGGAGGTCCCAGGGCAAGAGGAGAGGGAGAGAAGCCGCCAGTCCAGGCCACCCAGACCGACTTGACGAGGTGACAAGACCTCAAAGGGCGACAGTTTGGTTGGGGGAGGGGCAGGCAGGCTACTCCTGCTCGGGGGAAGTAAGCTAGGCCCCTGAGGATGAGAAGCACCTGGGAGAGGAATCGAAGCAGGTGAGAAAGGCATCTGCAAAGTGACAGAGTGTATTCTGGAAATTGGGGGAAGCCCTCCTTGGAGTGGGAGCCCGTGGGGAGAGGCAGTAAAATGCAGAGATAAATAAGTAATACCTCATAAGCCAAGTAAAGGGGGTTGCTGACAAGCTGTCACCGGGTTTTAAGTAGAGTGACCTCATCAGGAAAGTCTCCCCGAGTCTGCTCTGGGGTGGGGATTGGGGCTAAGGGCAGGAACCCAGGAAGGAAAGGACGTGTCCAGGAGCAAGGGCATTGGCAATGACTATTCAGAGAAGTGGCAAATGAAAGTGGTATTGGGTGGAATCCACTGGATTTTACGCCTAGTAGAATGGAGGAGAAGAGAATAACAGAAGTCACCTAAATTTCTTGTTTGGGCAACAGGGTTGATGGCGGTGGGAGTCCCTGAGATAGAGACCCAAAGGGAGTTGTTAGAAGTTGGGGCAGGGAAAGGCTGCAGGGGGACAAGTAAGTTCCAGTGTGAAGGCTTTGAGCTTGTGGTATCTCTGGGTCTGTCCAAGAGCAGGACCCCCCACTACTTCACCCACATCCTCACTTGCTTTCTCTCTCTCTACCATGAGCCTGACCTAAATCTAATCACCCATGAACACGCCATATAAGGGCTAAACTTGTTGTGCAGCCTTAGAAAGATGTAGTTAAAAATAAACTTCCTAGCCTCTTTTGTAGCAGGCTTTCTCGCTAATTGTTTTTTTGTTCAGCAAAGATAAGAGCCTGCTTTGAGGACTAGGAGCTGAACAGCTCGGCTATTGTAGCCCATCTTCTGTTACTTAGACAACTTGTTTTGTTAAGCTCAGCTCTCCAAGAACTTTGAAATCGTAATTGTTTCAACAAAAATACAGGCATTTTTAAACCAACCTATGTCATGCTCCCCTGCAGAATAAATAAATGAATATATATGTATGTGTATACAAGGGCTATCCAGGAAAAGTCCAGCCATACTTTCCAGACAGCCCTTATACACACACACATGCACGCACATGCACACACACATATACATATGTGTGTGTGTGCGCATATATATATATATATATATATATATATATATATTTTTTTTTTTTTTTTAATTGGTGATGTTAGGAAAAATTGTCCCAAACTTCGAAATGGGCAAAAGAGATTATCGGGTGTCTCCTTAAGTGGGGCACTGGGTGTTGTCTAGTAGCCTTTTTGGAGACTATCCGATTCTATAGGGTTGCATACCTTTGATGAACTTTCTATTGGCCAGGCTATTTTACAACTCTGTAGGGGTAGAAGTTAACTTGCAGAAAACTGATGGTAATACAAAAGATTCTGGGCCATAGCAATGCAAATTAATTTTTTCCAGTAGAGGTATAAGTGATTTCTACCAGGCAAAAATAAGATAAACCTAATAATTAGATTTTGTCCTGTATGATATTAACCAGTTAACCAGTTTTGCATCTATTAGCAAATTTATTTTATCATTCCTGACTGAATATATATGTATTAATATTTATTCAAATTTTCTTTGAAACTTAATATCTTACTAGTTCTTCTTTGACAAACATCTGAGTCCCTCATGAATTAATTAGTTGAATAAAACCTAGGTTTTCATTTTATATTTGTATTAATCATATTTTTAAGGTCTGTTTTGTTTAGAAACTTTTTTTTTTTTTTTGGTTGGTTCCCTGAGTAAGGATCAAACCCAGGCTGTGGCGGTGAGCGCGCTGAAGCCTAGCCACTACACCACCAGGGAACCAGCATTAATCATATTTTTAGTATTTTGAAATTTTTATGTTAGTACAATCTGTGTTACACTTATATTTTACATTAGATTGTGTGACTTTTATTCTTTTTATTGGCTCATTTTTTGCTTTCAAACAAATATTTTTTGTAAAAAAAAAAATTTACTTTTTACCTAATGGTGAGTTCATGGAATCACGGAATGGAAAAGTCAGTATCTGTCACTAAAATTAAAAGAGAATATTGAACCAAGGTTAGCAGTGGGGTTATTGCTGAGAAAATATTTAGCTTAAGAAAAATGTTCTTCTTTTAAGAGATCTAGGCCAATACACCAATATCTTCTGAAAGAAAATCTAGAGAGAGCTCTACTTTTCCATAATATCTAGATTTGAATGACTTCATTAAAGAAAATTTTGACTTAGTTTCAAGGTGGCATCGTAAGCCCTGAAAGTTCTCTCTCCCCTCTTTTCCAAACCCAAGTAAAATGGCCAAAGACACACACACACACACACACACACACACACACACACCTCTACCCCCCACACACAATCAGATATGCAACAGTGCTCTCAAACAGGAAAGGATGACACCAATGACCCAGATAGCTTTGAGGAATGCATTGGATTAGATCTGCCCATCCTCCACAAAAATATCTATCAAAAGAGATGGAAGTTGGGGGAGGGGGACTAAAAATATATGTAATTTTAAAAATTCTAAATTATATGCACACTTCAAGTCTTTATACATATTAATGTGCAGATTTTATAATATTTTAAAATTTAATTCAGAACCACTATGTAGGAATTGTTGAAAAAATGCAAAGTATCGTTCTTACCAATTCAAAGCATTTAAATTTGCTCATCTGTGTACATATTGCTCACTGTAATCAGCAACTTCAAGCTTTGGGCCACCCAAATAGGAGTTTCCTGACAGAAAAACTGTCAATTCCACACTTTTAAGAAATCATTTTTAACTTCACTTTTTAATTTTTTTTAATAATAATTTATCAGAGAGCCTTTACGTGCCTAGACCAAATATTTAAATGCCACATACAATACTGAGATTACTGACCAATGTCTGAAGTGATCTTAAAGGACCTCAAGCAAGTATACACAATCAAGAGAGCTTCCCAATATGTTCCTTCTCCAGTCATCAAAGGTTAAGAAATATCAAAATCTGGGAGTTCCCTGGTGGTGTCGTGGCTTAAGGCTTCGGCGCTGGCGCTGTCAGCGCTGCGGCCTGGGTTCGATTCCCAGTCAGGGAGCTACCCACATACCAAAAAGCAAAAAAAAAAAAAAAAAAGAAATATTGAAATCTATCTTAATGCACTTGCTACACAATCAAAACTCTCAATGACAATGAAGAAATATTTGTACACCCATGTTCACAGCATCACTGTATTCACAATAGCCAAAAGGTCAAAACAACCCAAATATCCATCAAAGCAATACATTTATTTGGATAAACAAAATAGGTGTATCTATACAATGGAATATTATTCAGCCTCAAAAAGGAAGTACATTCTGACACATACTACAACATGGATAAACCTTGAGGGCATTATGCTAAGTGAAATAAGCCAGTTAAAAAAGGATAAATACTGTATGATTCCACTTATGTGAGGTATTTAGAGTAGTCAAATTCATAGACAGAATGCAGAAGGGTGGGTGCCAGGGGCTGAGGGGAGAGGGGAATGGGGAGTTAGTGTTTGATGGGCAGCAAGTTTCAGTTTTGCAACTGTGGTGGATGGTGTCGATGGCTGCGAAACAAGTGAATTACCACCACTGAACTGTCCACTTCAAAGTAGTTACATGGTTAAAAAAAAAAAAGTCAATGACAAAAAAAATTTTAGGTGCCGATTTTACCTGATACTAACAAATAGGACTCTCCAAATCAATTTGGATCCTGGAGAATCAGAATTATGGGGACATTCCCTTGGAAAGTGCCCCCCAAACACACACACACACACACACAAGTCTTGAGACGTAAGTGGTTGGGATTCTAAGAGAACCCTGGGAAGGCCAAGGTGGAGAGGTGGACAGGCAAACAGAAGGTGAACCCTAGGCCGGGCCGGTATCTCTAGGATTTTTCCCTAGGCTGCCCTTCACTGTGTCTGCTTACAATGTAAAGTTTGGGATTTGCCCAGTGGGTTCCCATCAGGGGATAATCTAAGGCCAGAAAGGGAAGGGACTAGGGATGCTGGCTACCAAATACCCTGGAACTCTCCTGGAAAAATCCCTTGCTTCGTCATCATACTCCCGACCAAAAATGATGTTCCCAGAGGCTGGCTTGAAAATACCTCTAGCAGACTTGCGAATTGTAAATAAATTACTTACATGTGCATATTTCAGAAATGGTTTGAATGTCCAATTATAATGATATGTTTCATATACTCTGGTGTTAAACTCACTGCTCGAAGTGTGCATTAACAGGAATGATTTAAGTGTTTGAAGCGTTTGAATTACGTTGGTTGAAAAATGGTGTGCTTGACAGATAAAAGTGAGTCCCTCTGTAATACCCCACGCCACACTCACACACATCTGTGCCCACCTGACGTGACATGGAAGGACCACAACTGACCCTCCCAGAATGGAGTCTTCATCTCAAGCAGATTTATCAAGATTTATGCAGGAACCTGTCTCTATAGAGAAGTGCCCTGCTGATGACTCTCTAAGTCAAGCCAAGGTCATCTTCTCATTCTTGGATGCTCAGTGACTCTCAGACCCCTTGTTACCATGTAGGAAACAGTAGGATTACCCTCCCTGTCCCCAAACCGAACGCCCTACCTGGACTTAGTTTGCGGAACCTGGATAGCAAATACACTCTTGGCCGCTGCACCTGGCTACACTAGAACCTGTGCTGGCCGGCGCTGAGCCCGCTCGAAACACCAGTGTTCTCAGAAAAGCAAAACAAACGTGGATGGGAAGTGACAGCTCAGTAGAGCAGGGAAGTCCCCTAGCCCTCCTCCTTGTCACAGTAATGCCATCCCTCCTCACTTTACACTGGCAAGTGCACTCTCATGGGACTCAGACACCCTGTCATCCCACCAGCAGAAGCAGGACGAGCAGAAGATCCAGATTTGGGAGCAAACTTGAGCCACTCCAACAGACCCAACTTCAGGGAGCAGCTGGGATAGTATTCACCCATCCTCCCTCTGACCTCAGGAGGTGGGGAGGACACCAAGTGAGACTGGGCTCTGTCACCTGATCTGTCTCAAACATGCACACGTGCATGCGTGTGCAAACCCCCACCCCCCACCCCCAGTCACTTGCCCTACTTGAGGCGTCTTCAGCTGTCAGTCTGTTTGTTCCACAAACCCTGAAAGGAAGCCTTGCTGGCAGCCCATTTCCGGACCCAAGATGAGCCTGGGGACCCTTGCAGCCACCCACAGCCCTGAGGAGAAGTCGGGCACATCCAGCAGTAACCGACACAGTCGCTGAGGAAGCCCACAACAGCTGCGAAGGCTGATGGAGCTAGACTTAGCTTGCTCAATACCAGCCGGCAGTGAAGGCCCCTATCACAACAGCGCGATCTTCGAACTCTACTCCATCCAATTACTTTGCAAGGGACACAGCTCCGGGTTTAATTCATCTCCTCGCTTCCCACTGTTTTTTGTGTCCTCTATCTGCCTCGTCCCCCTTCCTTCTTCTTCAGCTTCTTCTGGTACATGTTTGAGTATCTCTCTCAGAAAGTACTTCTGGATGGGAAACTTTCTGAACCAAATATGTCTTGATTTTGCTCTCGTAATTTAATTACAGATTAACTGAATATAGAATTCAGAATTCAAAATAATTAAGTGAGAGGTTAATGAGGTCTAGAATTCTGGGTTTAAAATCATTTTCTTTCAGAATTTTGTCTTCTAGCACTAGTGGTGTGAATGAGAACCACAGGCTAATTTGGTTGTCAATTTTCTTCTAGATTATTCGTCTCCTATGGTCCCCCGACCCCACCCCAAGCTTTTGGTATGTTTCTCTTTATCCTTGACATTCAGAAATTTCACGAAGATGTACTTTTTCATTTTTCTTGCCCAGCACCCAGGGGGCCTTATAATTTGGACCTTAGTGCCTTTCTTCATGTTTTTTTCTTCTTTGGATTCTTGATTATTTCATTGTCTCCATTCTCTCTATTTACCCCTTCTGGAATTTATAGTAGGTACTTCCTAAAAGCCAGCCACCATGACTCAGGATTCGTGTTATTCTCTGTATCTTCTTTGCCTTGACTCACTCAATCCGGGACACTGCCCTAACTCAGTGTCCTGTCCGCGAGGTCACCTCCATCCACACACCTTCCGTTCTTCAGGCCACCTGCTGAAATGTTCTATTTCAGCAATCATGCGCTTAATTTCCAAGAACTCTGATTTTTGTGGAGAATGCTTTTTATTTCTGTAGCTGTGATAACTTGGTTTCCTCTGAGTATACCAACTATAGTATTTTAATGCTCTTTTCTTTCCTGGTTAACTTGGTGTTATCGAAAAGTTTACTTATTTGCAGAGTTTGATAACTCTTCTGCTGGGTTATCTCAGTTGTTTCATAATTTTTGACTGTCTGTTCTTTTATTTTACATGAAAGTCTCATCTGTGTTGAAAACAGTAGTTTTGACATATTTCCCCAGCGGGTGAGCATCCCTACTTTCTTAGGAGCAAATGGAGATTCGGTTACAGTGGCCCTAGCTCCAATTGTTTTGGGGGTTGGATAAGAAAACTGGGAGGTGGCTACTTTCTCTGGCCCCAGTGACTTCTCTGGGAGCCTCTGTATCATGACTCACATCTTTGGTAAATAGTAGCTTTACTTAAAATCTTCACCTGGGCAAAAAATTCAGAACCAGCCACTTCTAAAGCAGAAAATAGGTGCAGATATTTGGAACTCATGAATTCTTTGCCCACTCACCATTAGACCAGCTCTTTCTCTCTGCCCCTGCTGTCTCTAAACCTGAGGTTATTCTGGAGTTCTAATTATAAAGTACACTTTTTAAAAAGATCCTCTCTTTCTGCTCTCATGGGGTTGTAGGTGCATTGGCTCTTTCATGTTTTTATTAATCTGATCACCTCTGCTTTATATCTTCCACAAATCATCTCTATTTTGGTGCTCGGATAACACCCAGGACTTTCAGTTCAGCTTTCAAGTGATTCCTTTTTTCTTCTCATTTTTTAAAAATCAAGGTATAACTTACATACATGAAACACAAATATTAAGTGTACATTTCTACTTCCAAAGTCTCCTATAAGTAGGCTGACCAGACGTACCATTTTAAATGGGACAGAAATGTCCCATTTCTAACAGTCCTGTCCTGTTTCAAACGGGACATAGGGTCAGCCTAGTCTCACTGGGCTAAATTCAAGGTGTCAATAGATGTTGTTTCCTGTCCCATTTAAAACAGTACATCTGGTCACCCTACCTATAAGCTACTTTTAGCACTTGCTTGTCTGACTTTCCCATCGGACTATAAGTTGCTCAAGGTCTCGGTAAGTGCCATATTAACCAGCTATCCCTCCATCTGGCGAAACCACTGGCATCTAGTAAGTGCTGTACATACCTGGGGAAAGACGGGAGTCAATCACTGTCAGTCCTGTGTTGCCAGTGGGTGTTAATATTCAACTCAGCTGCACATCCTTGGTGCAAGCTGGTACAGAGAAGCTTCAGATGAGTCATCTGCCTACATGTCTCATTTCCTGTTCATTCAAGGGCTTGGTGGCTCCTGGACGATATTTCCCAGATGACTGTCTCCTACACTGTCTCTCCCAGACTCTGGTGATGCCCCACATTGTACTGACTTGCTCGCACAGTTGTGTTACAATGGATCTTGGGGGACAGACTTTGAATGTGTGCCAAAGTGGGTAATGAAAAAGGAAGCACGTATTAACCAGTTGAAAAGATTCCTTATTCTTTGATTTTTCTCTGGCAGGTTTGTGGAATAAACCTTAAGCACTCATGGGTAATTTTTTGAATCGAATTATTCTCTCCCATCGTGGCAGCTCCTTCTTAAATACAAATTGCCAATCTCAGCTACGATATTGAGCCGACAGGCTGCAAACCTCAGATGCTTGTAAAGCATAGGTTGTCACACATCATTTCAATCAAGTCACCCCTCCCCCTCCCTAAACAGGTTAGCTCTCCGCATTACCAACTCACCAGCTGCTGCCGAAACTCCTCTTGCTCACAGCCCTGCTGTGTATTACTTAGGAGACTTTTGGTTCAAGTGATTTAAAATGATCCAAAATACTGAAAGCAAAACTGGAGTGCATTGACTCCCACAGCCTCAGGTTCCCTGACAGATCTGACTTAAGGTGCTGTTGACCAAGCACAAACAGTGCCTCTGGAATCTAGTTCCTTCTTCTTAGCTCTGCTTGGTCATTCTCAGGTTTTCCCCTCATGACTATCAGATGATGGCTGCAGCAGCAGTGGACAGAGAAAGCTGCTCTTCCCCAGAGTGACGCCTCGAGCGTATCCGTCCCTGGGGACAAACGCCCATAGTAAACCAACCATACACCATTGTACTGGGTAATAGGATCAATCAATAGCCCAGAGCCACCAGGATTCATCCTTGGTGGGGGCTCAGCCTCACCCAAATCCCAAGGTCTGAGCCGGGGAGGAGAGTTCCCAGTGGAAACACAAGGTGATGTTGCATCAGAAGGGTAAAAGGCGCTGGACAGCAAAATCAGCATGTGGGACCCTGTCTGTGAGCATGTGGCTATGCAGAACCTCTCCCTTCTCAAATTAACTAACGCATTTTCACACATCGTTCGCGTATCAGAGCTGGACCCACTCTCCATATGGGTCTAGGATATGGCTTGGAGTCTCTCACCATGCTGGGTAACTCCTTTCTGTGTCCTTGTTGTTTTAAACCTTTTTTTAAAGAGTTTATTTACACCCCAAACTGAACACACAATACACTGGACACAGTCTGACCAGTGTAGAATCAAGTGGGTCTTTTCCTGCAGGTCCTGACAGTAAAGACTTGTCATACACTTACATGTTGTATAACTCAAGTGCAGGACCTGATCTGCACACCCACCACAGTTCATTGCATGTATCTGCCGCTCTCTTAGAGCATGACAACTCCAGAGTGCACTGTAAATGGCTTTCTGGAGACCAGCTCTCTAACTCCCCCAGGAATAATGAGCCTGGAGTCACCTCGGGCTCCTGGCCCCTCTCCAGTGTGGTCTACAGGGGAGGTAGGGACACGGAGGAGACTCCATGACTTCCATTAACCACACATCACATCTGTCGCCTCTGCAAAGACTCAGGAAGGACTATGGCTTCCAGATCACGTTTTGTGTGTGTGTGTGTGTGTGTGTGTGTGTGTGTGTGTGTGTGTATGTGGGTAGCTCCCTGGCCGGGAATCGAGCCCAGACTGCAGTGTTGACAGCGCCAGCGCCGAAGCCTTAAGCCACTACACCACCAGGGAACTCCCCAGATCACGTTTTAAGAAACCTTTCCATCCAGCTTAAACAAAGGCCCAGGCAGCCTCAGGTCAGGGGCTGTCCAGCTGCCGAGATCAGGAAAGAGACCGTTAGGGAGGAGGACGTCAAGCCTGACCCTAAAAGATGGGTAGGTTTTCAATAGGTCAATATGGGGAACCAAAGGGAATGCAAAATAGACAGAAAAAGATTTTTATCTGGAAAGAAAAAAAGAAACTGCTCGTAAAGAAATTTGCTAAGGGGTGGAGGGGTCTGATTTGCTACGGACACCCAGAGAAGGCCAGAAATTGAGGGTCAGCTCCACGGAAAATCCAGCCCTAAGCCTGCATGCTCTCAAAGAACTTCCCCAGGGAATGTCCCGGAGCCAGGACGCTCTTTAGTTACAGCAAGCCGAGCTCCCACCCTGACCCCTGCTTTTCAGAGGGCCCTGCATATCACAAAGACACTTTAAAAAGTGAAATTAATGCACAAAGTAGCACTTTCTGGGGCATCTGATTATAAAAGTAATATGGGTGAATGATGGACTTGTTTTTTGGGGGGGTTGTTGTTGTTTGGGGTTTTTTTTTTGGAGAAAAAAGCCAGTTATTAGTCTCAGATCCGGACTGCGAGGGCTCCGAGGACCTCTATGTATCTGTGCATCCGTTTTCCTCTCCAGGTTCTCCTCAGCCTGTTTCCGCAGCCTTGTGAGCTCCCCTTCCTTAGGTAACGGCCCTTGGCCTCCTGCTTCCTCTTCTCTGGGGTAACTGGCCCTGCCCGGCATTTCCACGGTGAGAGAAAAGGTCTCCTGGCACCCAGAGGCCCTAATCGCAAGGCCGAGCCTGAGTTCTAATTGTCTGCTCTGCCCGGGGCGCGTCTTGTCCGATGCAGGGAGCCTGGGCCCATGATGGCCTCCCTAAGTGTTTAACTTCGTCTAGATCAGTGCCACTCATCCAAGGGGTGGGACAGGGGCCTGTCAGAATCCCAGACGGCGGGGGAGACACAGAAACTACACTTCTTTTACTTAACAAACTTGTTAGCCCGAAGACAAAGACAGAGATCCAGGGGTGAACCTTCTAGGCTGATAGGCTCGTGGAGAACAGGGACCAACAAAGTGTTCACAACAAGCGCCCGTTAGCCAGAGGGGGTCATTTGTATTGCACGTGTGGCGCCATCTGTGCCACAGTGCCGACTGCAAGCACCGCGTGTTCTCCGTTTAAGGCGTGTGTTAGGTTTTCGTTTTGACTTTGAGTTCTCACGACGTGGCAGCAAAGCGGTGGCTTCGATGAGTGTACGAAGCTGAAGCAGCAGAGACGATGCTGTTTGGAGGTTTGGCTGCAAAGGGAAAGAAGAAAAGACATAGAAAGGTGGGCCAACAAGCACTGGGGGTCTTATGCCACGTGTTAAGGTTGGAGAGACGTGGGCACGTGGAGAGGGCTGATAGGAAAATCCTGCGGAGGCCCTGAGGCAGAAGCAGCAGGAGAGACTGGACAATGGGGAGAGAGCGTGGTTCACGGACAGAGCAAGGCCCCTGGGAAGACAGGAGGGGGCACACCTGAACACACAGGAGAGAACGCCCAAGGACAAGGAACTGGTGTGGCTGCAGTCAGGGTCACTGTCCCCGGCGAGGACTGCAGGCCGTCAGGGCAATGAGGGGGTGAGCAGAAAACAAGTGGATCGGCCTAGTTCTGAGTATCTGAATGCCACTGCCAAGTTCATACACATTTCTTCAGTTCCATAACTGAAGTTCGTGGGTGGCCAAAGAAATAGTCACATGGTGAACTTCAGAAACTAGCACCCTACGTGGGGGAGAGGTTAACTTTTTCAAACTTTTCAAAAAAGGCTAACTTGGCAATTGAGCTTGGTTTTTGGTTTATTTTTTTGAAGATAGAATTGAAGCCCTGAAGACACCGAATCTGAAACATAAAGCCTCAAATGCCAGCCTGTTGGTTCTTTTAAGCATTGATAACAAAAATCCATTTCTATATTCTTCAAGCTGATACTAAAATGTCTTTTCATTTTCTCATGATGATGATGCTCTCAAGGACAGATTTTTGAGATTGGCTTCTGAGAAAAACAAATTCCAACCTCATTTATGTCCAGCTGCAGGATCCAGTCAGGCCAACTTTCCCTTGTGTCCAGGGTAGACCCAAATTCCCTCTGTGAACCCCTGGAGGACATTCTTCCTTCCTGATAGTCAGCCTTCGCCAGAAAAAGCCTCAAGAAGGGTTTAAGCGACACGGCTTCGAGTCCGTTGCCTAAGAAAACATTTAGAGAAAGAGCACGCTGGGAAACAGGGAGGCAGCCGCTCCGCGTTCACCACAAAGCTCAAACCCGACCCGTACGCCGTTGTACAGCCTTCCCACCAGCGTGCGTGCTAAGCTGACTTGTCGGCAGCTCTGCTCCGTAAACCAAGCAGCGGCAGCCTTGACTTTGCAAAGGCTCTGCCTTTGCAAGAGGCTCATTACGACAAGCTGGTCCACTTGGCGATCACACCGACTCCAAGTTAGCAGGGTTAAAAAACATGGATTTCTTTTTTAAGACCAAAAACATTTGTTCTCAAAAACTGTCATTGCTTTCTTTGCTTTTAGGCATAATATTTACATTATAAACCTTTGACCGGTCCAAGTGTGTGTGTGTGTGTGTGTGTGTGTGTGTGTGTGGTGGGGGGAGGTAGGCAAGAGATTTTTAAGTTTATCAAAGGAGACTGAGGGGGAGTTGAGGGAAAACTAAATGGAAAGAAGTGCTGAGAATGAAGGTGCCGGGAGAAGAATTAGGAGCAGCTCTCTGCAGAGGCCCCGCCATGTTGGCAGGACTCTATTTAATTCAAATTCCTGGCTTAGTTGTCTGTATTTGGAGAGAGGACCTTTAAAGAAGTAATTACTGTAAAATGAGGTCAGATATATGGGCCCTAATCTGACAGGTGTCCTTATACACAGAGACAAGGACATGCATACAGAGGACTGTGTGAGGACACAGTTGGAAGGCAGCCATCTACAAGCCAAGGGGAGAAGCCAAGCCTGTCTACACCTTGATCTTGGATATCTAAGCTTCCAGAACATGGAGGAAATAAATTTGTTGTTTAAGTCACTGTTTGTGGTACTTCGTTATGGCAGCTCTAGCAAACTGATACATTGTGCAGGGGAATACTTTGGCTTCTTAGGGCATGACCCTGTCTGGGGAATCTATGCTTTTGGGGGATATCATGGAAGAAGCTACAGCTATCTCCAAAACGTATATGGTCAGAGGCAACCGTTTCAGTGAGAGTAGGGATCTTGAACACACAGCTGTGCCATTAGAATGTCACCAAATTTCCAAAGCCCTGGAGTGGAAAGTAGGTGTTTTTGTAGATTGAGACAGAGCCTCTAATTACTTCTGTAAGTACTGACTCAGCCTTCTGTGTATTTCACTAATCGACCCGCAGCTTGGTTTAGGTAGGGGTTTGGTCTTATAACAGTTTCCCGCCCGTAAAGCATCAGGGTTCTATCTGCAATGGTCTCACTAGTTTTACTTCAAGGGTGGAGGATGGAGGCTGTGGCGGGCGGGGGGACTGGGCGTGGTTCCACCAGAAGCTCCTCCCAGTAGCAAGGAAATGGCCAAGCTTTATTTTATTCAACAGATGATGTATTGTGCGCCGGGCTCTGCGTGAGTTATTTCTTCAGGACAGACTCCACTGCCTAGTGAACAGGGATTACCATTAGGATCCTGTAATCATTCATCTTTATGCCTGTATTTGTGAAAACTTAGAGCAGATTAAGTTTCGAAGTGTCATACGCCAAGCACATAGCTAACAGGTAATTCTGTAGCTCTAAAAACTGTTATTTTTGAGAAAAAGAAACAAAACGAAACTAGACGCGTCATCTGAAAATACAAAGATAGGACTTGCATGCTGGTTCTAGAAAATCTCGGGGCTGACAGCCACTGTTCTTGGACCATATTGAGAGATGTTTAGAACACTAGATGTCAACGAATCAGGTAAATTCTGTAGAATTAGTTTGTAAGCAAGTATCATGCTGCAAGAAAGCACACACCAGCACTGTACACCATTATGTTCTTTGATGATGTGGCTACGATAACTTGTACAACGTTGGACCCTCCAGCCAGCGTATCTGTCCATCAAATCAGCCCCCACTAAAGGACACAATAAGAGTATGGGGGTGAATGAATCACTGGGATAGTCTGAAACCTTGTTTTAGTTTTTTGTTTTGTTTTGCTTTTTAGTTTTCATTCCTACCTAAATAGTTTTACTTCACTCTCAAGCCTGTGTTTGTTGTTTTTGTCATACAGGATAGATACGCAGCGGAAATCTGCAGGCTAAACAAATCAATCAAAGCAGATAGCTATGGTTAACATACCCTTTGGCCAAAGAGCCACAAAAATAAAATTAAAGATAGTATGAAAAATAAAACATTAATGAAGTAAAAAAATCACACTTATTTGGGGGACCATAATCAGTGAAAAGCAAGTTTTTTGAAACCACTTCCGGCAAGACAGCTGAAGAAAAAAAAGAGAAAAGGAGATACTAACAGCAATTAAAAATGACTGTAATTACCAATCAGGCAATATTATAAACAATGTTTTACTGATCAGTTTGAAAACTATTATATAAAATGAATGTTAGTTCATTAATAATCTTTTAAGGAGAAGGGGAGAATGAGCAGGGTTATAGATTAAACATGTACGAATTGTGTAACTTAGGTGACAAGAACATGACATTTCATTATACTTGAACACGTTTGAAATTTTCCATAAAAACACAAATTATTAAAAAAAAACAAGGTATAACCAAAGTACCCTTTGACAGATGACTGGATAAAGACGACGTGGTACACATACACGATGGAATACTACTCAGCTGTAAGGAAAGATGACATACTGCCATTTGCGACAGGATGGATCTTGAGATCATGCTAAGTGAAATAAGTCAGAAAAAGTCACTCATATATGGGATAGAAAACTGAAAGCAACAAAAGAACAAGACAAACAAACAAAAACTCACAGACACAGACAATAGATTAGTGGTTACGGGGGGGGAGGGGGCAAATATGTGGTGATGGAAGAGCTGACTCCGGGTGGTGAGCACATAATGCAACACATAGACGATGTATTATAGAACTGTACACTTGAGGCCTATATAATTTTATTAACCAATGTCACCCCAGTAAATTTAATAAGAAAAAAGAAGGTAAATAAAATTTTGGATGACAGATAAGAAAATAATTATTTTGACAACAGGCAAATAAAGGGAAAGAATGAGGCATTTATCTTGTGTTTCCTATAGAGACTACACCTCAGAGTAACCAAATGGTTGACCTGGGAAAGTCTCCCTTAGTATGTAAAAGTTATCTAAATAATACACGCAAAAGGAATGACAGCACTTTGCCATTTTGCAATTTCTAATGGATCTAAGCAGTGATCATTAACAGCTACTACCACCACAAAAGACACATTAAGTGTTCAATGCCCTCTATAAAGTATTCTTGCCCCCAAAAATAAAAAAAAATAAAAAAAGTAATGGCAGGGAAGCAGGAAGGAGGTGAGAAAGGAAGCAGCTCCCAATTTACAGAAAATTAAAAGAAAGAACATCATGGGGGCATCATCAATGCAACCCAGAGCAATGGGAATTTTCATAAAGTTAATAGATCAGTTTCTTCAACAGGTTTCAAAGGGAAAAAAGGGATGAAAAGGGAAGCTATGTATGAAAAGATTTTAACAATTGCAATGTATGAACTTAAAACATACTGAAATGTTTGTAAATGAAATTATATGAGTGAGATTTGTTTCCAGATAATCCAAGCAGTGGGATGGAGAAACAAGACTGGCCACTACTGACAGGTGAGTATTGGGTACATGGGGGTTCATCACACTATACTAATTGGTATAGATTTAAGCATCTTAATGACAGGATGTTTTGCTACGTCTTTTGTATAAAGTCTCCTCTTAAAATGCTAGAAAGTTAGGCAGGTCTTTCTGGCTTTTCTTGATGAAAATATTCAAGGGGTCAGACATCACACAGCTCACCAGATCAGGCCTATAGCTGCAAAAAACAAACAATAACAAACCCCCCAAATATGTACAGCTGACTATTCAACAGTGCAGGAGGGACTGGGACATGAACCCTGACACAATAGAAAACAAGACGATAGCTTCTGTCTCCCTCAAAACTTAACTATAGTCATCCCTCAGTATCCACAAGAATTGGTTCCAGGGACCCTCGTGGATACCAAAAGCTGTGGATGCTCCCGTCTCTTGTGTAAAACAACACAGATGGTGTAGAACAACGAAGGCAGAGGCAGCCCTCTGCATCTACGGATTCCCAATCACAAAAAAAATATGACAATACTGTTTCCAATCTGCAGGTTGAGTCCACAAAACCACGAGTGGACCTGCACAGTTCAATCCTGTGTTGTTCAAGAGTCAACTGTATCAATAGAATATTTTTGGAATTCAGTTGGCTACAGAACTGTTCAAAATTGTAGAATTTGCTTGAAAATGCAGTTCATGTTTTTTGTTTAGTCAGCGAAACGTTTTTCCTGTAGGTAAGCCATGGTCAGAGAAATGCAATATATACACATACACTGGGCAAGTTTCGATGAAACTCAGTCCATAGTATCTTGAGTTCTTTGTAACAGGACATACTTACTGGGTAGAATAATCAGCTGACTCAAGAAGCAAAGAGCATGGATTTACAGCCCCTTGCACAATTACAATCAGTTTTCAAATTCCTTTTAAATATGGTGTAACACACAGATAATGAACACGTCCTAAATGTGCAAGCTCAGTGAATTATCAGGAAGAAAACATTCCTGGGTAACTGGTACAAAGGTTAAGAAATAAAACATTAACCACAAATTAGAAACCTCTCTTCATACCCTCAATTACCTCCTTCCCAAAACAGTTTGAACTTGATGTAAATAGAATTATACCTATGTATTCTTTTGAGTATGGCTTCCTTTGTTCATCACCACATCTGCGATTCTTCCTTGTAGATTTTATGTAGCTTTATTGTGTTCGTTTGCATTAAGTATAAAGTATTCCATTATGTATCAATATGAAACCTCTTTATCTCTAATAGTGCCTATTGCCCCAAAGTGTACTTTGTCTAACTGTAATATAACCAATACCAGCTTTCTTTGGATACAGATAATCCTTTAACAGGTCAGAATTTGGTATCTGTATTCTGCAGGACCAAGGATTTAGCAGACAATTCCATAATTTAAGCCATATCTTTTTTTTTTTTTTTTTTTTTTTTTTTAAACGTGGGTAGTTCCCTGGCTGGGAATTGAACTCAGGCCGCAGCATTTACAGCGCTGAAGCCTTAGCCACTGCACCACCAGGGAACTCCCAATATCTTATTCTGAAGACAATTTATTCTAGCAAAACCATTCAGTTTTTCCTGTTACTCTCATCTTTAGAACACAGGAATAAAAAATATAGAAATCTTCCTGAAACATTAGTATCATTAACTCTTCCTGGTTAATCATACTTTCTTCATACTAGCAAAAGTGAGAGTTCCACACCCAAACCCAACAGTTTATGAAGGCAGCAATTCCAACAAAATTATTATTAGAATTTTATCAGTTCAGCATTAATTGATTTGATAGAAAACAGTGACAAAGTCCCATTAGTAGTTGAAATAAGGCAACAGAAAAAAAAAACTGTTACTATATTATATAGGGAACAATCACAGATTGTAAACAGAGTGGATCTAACACTTCTAATGACCCCTAACCCAAAATCTAAGGTCAATTACTGACAAATGTTGAGCATTAAAAATTGGGTACAGCTTGTTTGGTGGTGTGTCCTTGCTTGATTATTGCTAAAATTGTTCAAGTAAGGACACAGGTCTTAGAAATGATCATTGCTCCAAAAAGGCTTTTTCTAAGAGTGAAGAGTAGATACTTTTTGAAAGGTATTTGTTCCTGTGTATTCGTAACTAGATATGGGGTACTTTTAGCCATATGTATTCTGACTAGAATTGCCTAGAGGCCTCATGACCCATGTTGAGGGCTTCCTATCAAAGGCAAGAATTCAAGACTATTTGATTCATGGAATTTAGGCGGACGTTTCCACTATATTACACATTTCTAAAAGGTAATTCAACATGTTCTTAACTCTTTAATCTTTCCTAGCACCTAGCTCAATTGATACACAATCAGTACTAGGTGAGCTGAATGATGTAATTTTTAAAGTGTTACGAACTGAATTGTGTTCCCCTAAAACTCTCATGTTGAAGTCCTAAACCTCAGTACCTCAGAATATGACTGTATTTTGGGGCTAGGGCTTTTAAAGACATAATTAAGGTAAAATGAGGTCAGATGGGTGGGCCCTAGTCCAATATAACTGGTGTCCTTCTAAAAAGAGATCAGGACACAGGACACAGACACACACAGAGGAAAGACCACGTGAAGGCACAGGAGAAGACGGCCATCTATAAGCCAAGCAAAGAGGCCTCAGAGGAAATCAACTCTGCTGACACTTTGATCTTGGACTTCTAGTCTCTAAAACTATTTTGTTAATTAAACTACCTAGTCTGGAATACTCTATGTCAGCCCTAGAAAACTAATACAAATAGTAACTACATCTTTTAAGAGTTAAGTTTTCTCAAATTTACAACTTGAAATTACATTTTTAGTATAAAAATTCCTTCAGTAGGTAGGCAGTTTTACCCTTCAGCAGAAACACCCCCGCCACTTTCAATTGGTTTGGGCGAGTATAAGCACCCCAGGTCCCTGTACAGACCAAGATCATAATAACCCTCTCAGCACTTAGCAGGACAAAACACACCACCCAGCTGCCATGGAGAGTACTGGGTAATGTCAAGGAGACCTGGTTTCTAGTCTAGACTCTGCAATTACCTGGCCTGTGGCCTTGGGCAACTCACTTCTCTGGGTTGCTTATCTTTAACAAGTGGAAAATGAACTAAGTGGTTCCATTTATGCTCAAAACTGCAACTCTTAATGATGGCTGTAAGTCCTTTGCTGTGTAAATTAGCATTTCATGGTCAAGTAAGTTTATAAAAACCTGATTTGGCCCTAGGGTTATTTTATCTTTTCCTGACAAAAATACCTCTTATGCTTAAAAAAATTTTTTTCATCTAGTTATATTTATGTAGATAATAGATCTTACAGGTGAGCCAGCAAAGACCACTAGTGTTTACCTAATTTTCTTTTCCATTAAAAATAAATTCTCTCTTCCAAAAGATCATAGAGTAAAAAATTGAAATAAATGACTGCTTACACTCCCTACAATTCAATAATTCTTTAAAGAACCCCAACATAAAACATTTGTCTAAGGAAAAGCAATGTATAGGCAGCTGGTACTGTAGTACCCTTTACTTAAAAAGGACACAAACTTGGTTTGAGATCACACTTCATGTCTCAAAATCTATAGATATTAATCCCACAGAGAAGTCAAAGGCCAAACTAAACTGGAAAAAGTGTCCCAACGCTTGTTAGGCACTGCACACACACTGTGCGTGTGTGAGAAAGAGACACAGAGAGAGAGCACACGAGGAGGTGTGCCAGTGTGTACTCGTACTGACGGGGTGCCGCAGGAGGAGTGACGGTACAGGACTGCTAAGGAGCTCCTCGAAATGAGAACTGTTTCTTCATTTAAAAAGAGGTGGTTAGTCTTCTTGGGGTTTTTTCAGTTTCTAAAGCTGTATAAATATGTGCTTGCTATTCGCTAACTATGCCAAGTTTAGATGGATGGCTATGAAAAAGAAAAAGGAAATACGACATTAGAATTACAGAAAAGACAAGGGGAAACCCAAAGTACAGACAAGAACACAGAAAAATTTTTAGAGAGTACAGATGTCATGACATTTATTAAAAGGCATGCTACAATGCTGTATTTGTTAGGAAAAGAGGTTAAAGGTATCAAGGAATAGTCAGCAAATACACAAACTGAACAAAATGGAATACACTGTACTGTACAGAAGCTTGAATTAACCATGCACTGCGCATTTAGAAAACGGTTTTTAATATTTTATCTTTTCTTTGCATTTATAACATAATTCACTCCAACAATGACAGAGTCCTTTTGTCTCCAACGTCACAAACGGTGTTACAAATGAAAGCTGGTACTGCTGCTGATTATCAAAATATACAAGACAAGTGATGTTTTATATAAAACCACTTTATATGTTCGCTTGTTCCCAAAAACATTTTTTTTTTTGGCCTGGTTAAAAAAAATGTTACAAATATTTACAGCATCTTCTTCTGTTAGATGAACATTCTTATAACCTGAAAAAGGGCATTTAGTGAACAGACCGTGTAAAACATGAGACAATGTCAGAGGCTCCTGGCTGTGCTATTTTGTTTTCTTAAATACAGTACTGAGAACGCCCATCAAACCCTTGTCATCCTAATCCACTCTGTTCACATTTAAATTCCCATTTTCTCTAAGTAGTCTATTCACCGACAGGAAATAGAAGGTAAAGGCCGCTTTGCTGGGTCTTCTTCCAGAAAGGAGCTTGGGAAAAAATGCTTAATAGAGAGGAGTCGAAACCAGAAGTCAGTCTTTGGTCAGAGCAATGAGGTGACACTTCGATGCAAAATTTTGCTTGGCCAGCAATCTTTATAATTAGTACTTTCTGGATGTGAGATGAAGAACTTTTAATATATCTGGGCAACAATGGTAAGGAGGGAAAGGCCAGAGTATGACATCAAAAATAGCTATTTAAGTATTTGTTATTACAATTACTACAAAGATTCAAGAATTGAAAACACAAGAACAAAACTCCTGTTTACAGCGCTGAATTAGGCTTGCCATAAGCAGCTTCCAATCATGACTTATTATCACCAAGGTCACTGGACCAGACAAGCATCCCTGTTCTCTGGAACATATCCTCAGATGACAAAAATGAAGATGACTACCACAGAGACCCAGAGCAGGTCTGTTCTTGGATCTGTACAATGCTATATAATGACTATCATGAGATAAAGGCAAGTGTAACGGAGACTTCATTTACACAGTTAAAATTCTTTGCTTGTATGAATAGTCTGTGGAATAACATTCTTTCAAAACTACATAGTACATACTTCCTGAAAAGCAGAATACTGATACTACCTTAGTCTGGAATACGAAGAAAAGGTCAATTAAGACTACTGAAGAAGGCACATAAACTTTGGTCCCGTTTTATTTTTCTCCCTCTATAAAACCCCCAAAATTAATATTTTAGTAATTTTCTATTTTTTAAACCATTTACAACTAACTGTTAGAGTTTGCTCTGAAAAAAGACTGGAAATAGTCTTGTAAATAACAACATAGCTCTTTTAAAAGACAGCTGAGTTATATTTTCTTCAAAGGGGAAGTTTTGTGCCATCTAAATTGTTTTTCTTTTAGCACAATAGTAGAGTATTTTAAGTCTGGCAGTTTTATTCTTGTTAACAACAGGTCAAGACAAAGGAAAGACTGAGAAAAATGCTTTTAAGCGTAGTCATGCTGTCTTTTTGGTTTTAAAAATAGCAGTACACATTAGGTTTTTCTAAGAGATAGGCAAACAGTTTGGCAAACTGAGGGTTTTTAAGTGACTCACTGGGGGGAACACATGTTTTTGAGCTTGTCATCTTTTGTCCAAAAATATTTAGTGGGGACAGAAGAGAAATTACATGATAATATACTCAATGTATACAGGAACTTTGCTGCCTGATGACACAGAAGTTTTGAAAAGTTACTATGAAACTGAATAGCGATATTCATGAGTTACTTCTCATCAACTGAGGCACAACCTATGATCACCATCGTAGGTGGAGCCAAAGAAGGCATTGCTCTGTTCCCATAAGGAAATCAGGCAGGCAGAAATAAGTCTACAAACGGTGAGATCTGCAAGTTTCAACAACATAATCGGAAACATTATTACTACAAAATAAACGATTACAACATTTAGTCTTAAAGAATTTATGGCATTCTGCAGGTGCTATTAATTCTGATACTCTCCAGTAAGTTATCAATTAAGATACTGGGTCATTTTTCTATTTGTATCTCACACAAAACACATTTTTACTGCTCTGCAAGTTATTCAAATCTCGAAGTAAAACTTTTTGGCATAAATTGCTACCATTAAACATGTACTGCTATTTTTTTTTAAGTTCTAAATATATATACTTTGTGTAAAAGTCAAGACACCTCCAAAAGTGATAAGACAATACTCCTTAAAGTAAATAAACTTAAAAATAGAATACTATGACAGTTCAACAGCAAAAACACTGCTTAGAAGATATATAATAAATGCATGCCAAAACAAAAATATGAAGATCTAGTTTATCAACTACCCTGATATTTTAAAATCTTTTTACAGAAACTATGCCAACACATATACCGTAGACGACTAGAATTCACACGGCAAATAGCCCACTATGAAAACATCCATGTGCTACAGCTAATTTTAGACACAAATCGATGGTTTCAAACACACTATTTTAAATAAGAGTATCTCATTTTTCCAAATCTAAATTTGATTTTCTTCATCAATAAATTAAAATGTATGTAATGTGCATATGTTATGTACAACATTAGAAGAGTGTATGTATATATATACACTTATCTATACACACACACACATACACAAATCCCTGAAAAGGATTCAAATGTTCTCTCTCTGATTTAAAGGCCATGCTCTACTTCAAAATTACATTCAAAAGCATTGTGATCTCCCTCCTGCTGAAATTCCACTGAATTGTGAGAATCATGACTTGAAATTACACAGTAATTCTTATAATCAAAGCAAATGAAAGAATCCAATATAATATGCCTGTATCGAAGGAAAAAGAATCACATTTTGGGAAATTTCTCAAAAAATTTTTTTCCTCCTCCTTTACACAGTGTTTTGCTAAAAATACATTTCAGAAGTGAGAACATAAAAACTTGATAAATGATTATACCCATCTATTCAGGTAATGATAAACTGATCCACTTAAAGGCTTTCAATTTAGTGTCCTCCTAACTGTTGTTAAGTGTTGAGTGAATTCTGCTTTTTAGCAACCCATATAGTATATTTTATAAGCTCTAATTTTTTATAAAATTTCTTTTGTAGAAACTTTCCTGTGTCCAATTAATGGCTGGAATACAGCAAGCAGATTGGGATATTGTTTTAAGAGGTGAGATGAACCACTCTGAGGATCTAGAAAGTGTGAAAGGGGTAGACAACAATGCCCCTACTAAAAAAATTCTGCTTTAAAAAAAATCTGATCAACCATAGAAGCAATAATTATAACAAAAGCAGTATCCCATTAAAAAGGAAACAATTTTACATTATACAATCACCAAAGCAACATTAATATGTACTCTTACATTCAACCAAAAAGAGAGAGTGTGACAGAGTATGAGAAGAAACTCACCTTCTCATATTCTATATGTGGGCACTCAGTAATGAAGTTACATTAACAAAAAAAAGCAAGCTCTCACTTGAGTACTGAGAAAAACCAAGTAATCCTGAGACAAATTCTAATGGATGATAAAGAGTAGATAAGATCCAGAAACTTAGATTGCATTTCATAGCTTCAAATTGGTATGCTATAACTGGCAATGACCACTAATGGTTACAATGTAAAGAGGCCTACAGGTGTGCACTGAGTTATGTATTCCCCAAACCACTTACCCTCCCCCATTCCCTCTCTGCACCAAAGCACCATAAATTTGAATAAGAACTATTACTTATTGAAAACCACTTAAAAGTTGCAATGAAAAAAAAAAAAACTTCAAAATCCTTACCAAAATAGGGAAAGAAAAAACAAATGCTCATCAAGCCCACAATCTAGCTTTCCAAGACACTTAGATAAAACTCTAACCTATTGTATCATAAGCACATAATAAGGCACATAATAAGAAATTAAGTAAATACACAGTAATTCTGGATAAGTATTACAGATTATAGTGGTACAAAAAACCCTTGAGATTAAACTTTTTTCTAAAAGAAGACCTTACCAAAAATAACTTTAAAAAATCTGTCAAACCATAAGATAGACCTGAATATTTTCCTTAAGACTGTAAACTTTTTTCTGAAAACAACTGTAAAAAAGTAGTTTATAAGTAGAATTACTTTTTTAAATTTTCCAAGATCATATTATATTACTCAGCAAATAAGTGTCATTTTGAAATTTAAAACATGATTTTTCCTAATAAAATTATTAATTATTCTGACATCTGAATAGATACTGGTTGTATTCCACTTAATTTCCTTGGGGACAGTTGAGACACTTCATTTCTCCAAAAAAGTCTTAAAAAGTTAGATATGCAACATTCACAGGAGTGTCTTACAGTGAAAAAAAGAAACCACTGAAAGAAAATATGCAAATTTATAAATCTGCTTCCAATACAACCCAATTTGTTTATATCTAATAGCTATTAATATATGTCAAATAACTGATATAATTTATAAATGAACATAATTTCCTACGAGGGGGTTCAAACTTTTGAATCATAAAGTTAAAAACTTGGTTTTAAGTAATTTAAATTACTTATATCGAGTAATTTTAAAAGTCTGTATGTTTAAATTTTGTAAAGTACGAAGGAGTTTAGAAATGTATAAGGCTGATCTGTACCCAAAATAAAAGAAAGTCTGTCCTCTTGAAATTCAATTTAACATGGGGAATTAAATTATTGAAAATAATCTTTTTCCTGATTTTGTTTTTCCTAAAGATTATTTTTATAGAAACTGTGGTATAAGGGAAAAACAAACCTTGAATCACATTTTGGCAGGGGGGGAAAGAACATCCCTTAATTTTTTTTGAATATACTTAAATATCAAACTCAGAAAAAAAAATTTTTTTGTAAAAGAGGCAGAATTGGTCTTGAGCTGCTTCAGTCTATGTCTGAATGTTTTAATGAAATTATGGTCCAGTCTTAGGAGAAAAATTCATGGAAAACTCAGATTGTAGATTTTGAGAAGGAAACTCTGAGGTGGTGATTTTCTCCAAGGTCATGGTTATGAAGCTCAATGAGGGCCTGGATTGCTTCTTCCACAGATCCCAACTGAATAAGGGCCATTTTGCGATCTTTCCTGAAAATGGTATAAGAAATATAAAAAGTGTACAGAATTAATTTTGCCTATAAACCTCCTCCTCAACCCTATAAGACTTCATTGAACTACCTTAAAAACTTGCATGCCACATTAAATAAGGCTAATGTATTTCTTGAAAGCATGGACTTACTGAAAGAATTTAAAAGCCTTCACTGAGCATCCAGCTTCTGTGAAAAGGTTCTTCAGATCATCCATTGTAACAGAAGGGCTGTGAAAACATCACAGAGAGTCAATCCACTAACTTAAGCCCTAATGAAGCAAAGACTAATTTACAATCATCACATCTCCAGAGAATCACACTTTTCAAAGAGAATAAAGCCATGCAGTGAAGACATGATTTGGAATTGCCCCGGAAGATGTTCGAGATTGACACATACATGTCCTCAAACAATGGAATTTTATCTCAGATTTTTTGCAAAAGATGTGGACAGGCATATAAACAGCAAGAAAATCTTTCTATATTTATTCTTTCAAAAAATTACCCATACCACTGGCTTTGGTAATTAACTCCAGTACTTCCAAAGCTATTTCCCTATATTTCTGACTTGTTTGTGTACTATAGTCCAGAGTTGTACATTTTCAACCACTTTCAGAGTAATTATTAATGTATGTATGTGGTAGTCAGGCTCTAAGATGTACCCCAATTACTCTTGTTCCTAGTATTCATGCCCTTGAATATACCCCTACCATACTAAAGAGAGATGTCCTTTCTAACCTTCAAGGGTATCGTAGAAACGACACAGGTGACTTCTGAGGCTGACATACACTAGTTTCCACCTTGCCTTCTCTTGAGTCACTAGCTTTGGAGGAAACTATCTGCTATTACATCAGGACACTTAAGCAGCCATATGGAGAGGACCTTGTGGCAAGAAACTGAGGGCTTCCTGTCAATAATGAAGCAGCGAGTGAGCCACTCTGGAAATAGGTCCGCTAGCCCCAGTTAAAAGCCTGCACGTGCAACCTTATGAGAGACTCCAGGCCAAAACCATGCGTTAAGCAATGGATTCTTGACTCGTGGTAACAATATGAGATAATGACCATTAACTATTATGTTAAGTTTTGGGATGATCTGTTATGTAGCAGTAGATAATACAGTGGTCTATTACATGAAAGTCAACTGACTATCCTTATCTTAACTGCCAACAAGGATAGTATAGCAGAACAATAACACACTCTGGAGGAAGACAGATCTGCATTCACATTTTATTTCTAATTCACTTGGTATGTCACTGTTAGTAAGTTATTTAACCTGAGCCTCTCAGTTACATTGATAAAATGAAACTCATGACCTTACTTCGAAAGTTATTATAATAAATTGATAGAGAAAAAAAGTAGAATACTGTAGTTCCCCCTTATCCTCAGTTTCACTTTCTGAGGCTTCAGCTACCCATGGTTTGAAAATATTAAATGGAAAATTCCAGAAATAAACAATTCTTAAGTTTTAAATTGAGTGCCCTTCTGAGTAGCATAATGAAATTTCCTGCCATCCTGCTCCACTGCACCGGGGACATGAATCACTCCCTTTTCTAGTGTATCCACACTGTATACACTACCACCCTGTTAACAATTAGTAACCTTTTCAGTGTTCAGATCGACTATTGCAGATTTCATTTACTTATTTGCCCAAAGTACAAGAGTAGTGATGCTGACATTTCATATATGCCAAAGAGAAGCATAAGGTAAAAATCCCTGACTTAATAAGAGAGACCCCACTGACCTAAGTTTCATTACAGTATATTATTATACTGTTTTGTTACTGTTGTTAATTTCTTACAGTGCCTAATTTATAAATTCAACTTTCTCAAGGTATTATTAATATTTTGTATGGAAAAGACATACTATACATAGAGTTCAGTACTATTTGTGGTTTCAGGCATTCACTGGGAGGTCTTAAACTCTTATCTCCCGTGGATAAGGGGAACTACTGTAGTGGTTACCAGGGATTGGGTGTTAGATGGAAATGGGATTACTGAATAATGAGTATAGAGTTTCAGTTTGGGATGAAAACAAAGATCTACAGATGGATAAAAGTGATGGTTGCATAATATGAATGTACTTAATGTGTATGGACACTCAACTATACACTCGAAAATGGTTAAAATGGTAAATTTTATGTTGTATCTATTTTATTACAATTTAATATAGAGATTAAGTGAGGTTAATACATGTAGAATACCACCACAGTGCCCAGCACTTGATAGATGGTTCAAAAAAATATTAATACCCTTTTCTTCTTCGACCTGCATGTCCTATGTATGAGTATGTTGCAATGTAAGACCAGCTCCTGGACTATGTACTGTATTTAAGAAGGTAATGATGACAAGAGACTGCCTCAGTTATCTAAATATGTGGCTCCTTTACTTGACTCCATAGTGATGAGCTGCTGTTTCTAGATCCACATAATCTAGACTTCATTTCCTAAGTGGCTCCTCAAGTTTCCTAGCTGGCTTGTGGTTTGAGCCACTGCCCAATTCAAATTCAAGGTTTCTCCATGTAGCCTAATTGGAGACTAGCTGGGACCCTGAGTCTCAATTCAACATTATTCTGAGTAATTATTTTCTATACCTATTCATCTCCTATTCTTATTCTCAATATTCCAGAACTTTACCATTCTCCATTCCCTGAGCCTTTACATTTCCATACACATGTACAACCATACTCTATGGCTTTTACCTCTTCCTTTCCAAAGTTTACCCTCCTCCATGTACTAGATTAAGTTGTACAAAATTGCCATGTTTGGAAGTCAAGGATTTCAGGAATCAGAACAGGGGTTTTTGAGAGGTTTTCTATAAAGGTCCACATAGTGAGTATCTTATGCTTTGATGACCGTATAGTTTCTGTTGCAACCCTTCAGCTTTCTGTTGTAGCTCAAAAGCAGCCATAGATAATACAAATAAATGAATGAGTGTGGTTATACTCCATGAAACTTTACTTATAGACGGTGAAAAAAATTTTGTATACTTTCTCAAACCACAAAATATTTTTCTTTTGCTTTTGCCCCAACTATTTGAAAATGTAAAAATCAATCTTAGCTCATGGGCCATACAAAAACAAATGGATTTGGTCCATGAGCTACAGTCTGCTAATCTCAGAGTTAGAAGATGACTAAAGGACAAGTCTTCTATTACACTGGTTAATACAGAGTGGTCACAAAAATAGTCATTTTTAGTTATTAAGTAATTATCTTATATAGGGTGTTTCAGCTTACAGATACAAAATAAAGATTTATTTTTTACCAAATTCTGAGACACATAAATTATTTGATTTTGCTTATGTGGGTTACTTAAGACTCTCTTCTATACAAAGGGATGAACAAGTATGTACTAATGGAGTATTTCTGTATAAACTTATTTTTATGCCCTTTTATAACTGAAAGGTAACTAGCTGCTAGCTCTCTATTTAGAAAGAAAAATTTTAAAACATTGCTATCTTTTACTTTTGCAGGGTATGACTGGAGATCCTAAAACATAATGGCAAATAAATCATCTCACAAAAATTAGTCAAGAGGGCAACTGCAACATGAGAACAATGTCAGAGTTTTTACCTCTCCTAAAACATATATACTATAGGTTATTAATTATCTAATGAATAATAATTTATTAGGTACATACGGGATGTTGGAAAGATGCAGGGTGGCTGATGGTGGAAAAATATTCTGGAAGTTTTTAGAGCCAGGCTTTTTAAAGCGATGCAAAGGACTATTGCTAAAATCCTTAGTCAGACCCTGGTCTTCTTGTCCCTCCCGAGGAAGCTGAACTGCTTGATGTTTGGACAGTGTAGCACGAAGTACTTTTCCATAAAGTCTCTGACCGCTCAGATGGTTCATTGCTGGTACACAGGAAGAAAACAAGAAAAATTTGGGTATTAAGATAGTCTCTGGGAGTTCCCTGGTGGAGTAGTGGCTAAGGCTTTGGCGCTATCAATGCTGCGGCCTGGGTTTGCTTCCCAGCCAGGGAACTACCCACATAAAAAAAAAAAAAAAAAAAAAAGATACTCTCTGTTAAATTTGTCTAAGTTATCACAAATTGTTTTTATTTAGTAATTTAAAATCATATTGTCAGTTTGAGGGTTTAAATGGTTCTAAATCTAAAAACTCATATATGGAAATGTGGTGAATCATGTATTTCAGTATAATGAAAGAAAAGTAATTAAAAAAAAAACAAAAACTATCTTCCTAGCATAGTGCTAGGAAGTTCCAGAGAATGTAAGTGCTCAAAAAATGGCCACTGAATAAATAATTCTCAAGCAAACTATTTTGTTATAAACTATCTGAGTAGTAACATTTTATTTTATTTTTTATATGTGGGCAAGTTCCCTGGCTGGGAATCGAACCCATGCTGCAGCGTTGGCAGTGCCGAAGCCTAGTCACTACAACACCAGGGAGCTCCCCTGAGTAGTAACATTTTAATAGCCACTATAACAATGAACAGTGGGACGGCTGAATGATACTGTTTTGTACTATCATTATGAAGTTTGCTGAAATTTTTATGTCATGCAACAGTTCTAGGAAAGTTAATCTGGAAGGAAAACAAGCAAATAAAATAAAAAAGAACAAGTGATGTTTAGTAGTTTAAACAGAAAAACCCTAAAATCAAAACTCTAAATAGCAATATATATTCAATAACAGATGAATGAACTTCAGACTTCAAAGAGTAATATTTTTAATCTTAAAATATAAGCAGGTCCAAATAATAAAAACTTCAGCATAAAGAGGTACTCTTCAGTAAAAGTATATTCCTACTAGCTATAAGTCTATTTTATAGAAAATTTCATATACAAAGGGGGGGGGGTTATCATTATTATCATTAGTACCTAGCTGAGCTTGATTTGCATCTGCCATCTGAACCAAGGCATTTTCTTTCTTATTAAACATAATCTTCACTCGATGTACATCACCATACACTCCTAATTAAAAAAAACAAAACAAAACAATTTTTTATGCCTTTGTAATATTTAATTAATTATACTAATACATTTAAAGGCTTCTCTTCTCATATGCAGTCCCTGGTCATTTCATACATAGGCTTCCAAATTTGTATCTCTTCTGTATTCCAGATCTCCCCATCTTCTTCCCACTTCCAGTGTTCACAAACTCTGCAGATAAATGTTACCACCACACTCGCTCCACACACCTGCGATGCATGTTTACGCTTCATTTCCTTAAACTCATACATCCAATCAACCACCAGCATCCACTGATTCTATGGCCTAAATGTCTCTCCCATCTGTCCACTTCTTCCCACCTGGATTATCACAACAGCCTCCTAACTGGTCTCATCACATTCACTTATTCTACACTAGTGCTCACCCCAGTGGGTCCTACATCACAAAGGACAGGCAAAATGATTCACTAGAGTGTGGGAGGAAAATCATCAAACTCTTATTTACCAATATGAAAAACTACATTTCACTAATTTTTTTTTTTTAAAGTGGTGAAACAAAGAGATAGTTTATTGAGGGGAAAGTACACTCCAAAGAGGTAGGAGTGGGCTTGAGCAAAGAAAGTGGCTCAGGAGCCCATTTTACTAATTTTTAATATGTACAAAGATAAAATTACAGGCAGAATATTCTAAAATATGAAGGGCATTCTCTCTTTTACATCTAGTATGTTAAAAAATGTTGTAGTTCATGTGCTACAGGGTATCACCAATATTACAAAAGTAAGACCCTTACATATTAGCATCATTACTATATTTCGCAATGCAGTAAGAGAATGCGGTACACAAAGGAATGCTGATTTTCTCATGGGCAAGCACCTCAGACCAAATGAACTTAGAGATAAACAGCACTTTTAAAATTTAAAACAAAAAGACAAGTATTGCAAATTTGCTGTCCTTTCCAGAAATAACAAGTGGCTGAAATAGATATTATTTTTTTAGAACTGCTACAAAATGAGCATGACGGGTTTCTGTGGAGTGATGGAAATGTTCTAAAATTGGACTTTGGTAATAATGGCTGCACAACTCTATAAATTTACTAGCAAGCCTGGAGTTGTACAAGGGCTGCCCAGAAAAAAATCCAGCCGAAACGACTCTATTTCTCATATTACATGGCTGAATACTTTCCAGACACCTCTTGTATACTTTAAAAGCAGCTAAAATGTGTGGCTATCAATTATTCCTCAAAAATGCTGTTTAAAAAAATCATTACCCATTCAAAAAAACTGGAACAATTTTCTATTGTATTAAAAATTCTTCCAAATGGAAGTGAATTTTAAAAAATATTCTAATGCAACAATTTTCAAGGTCAACTAATTTAACAAGAGGAAAATGGAACTTTCCTAAGTCCAATGAAAAATTAGTGAATTATTCTGAAAAAAATAATATAATTAATTAGGTACAGCAACAGTGAAACACTTCCATTTATATTGCACATGTTTATGAGGTATCTTTTAAGTTATGACAACCATTAAGTACAAAAATAAAGTGAATTTAGAATCAGACCTTGGAAAAGTAAATCAAAATAAAAAAGATTTCTGAAAATAATAAAGCACATTAAATCGCATTTCATAGTGAATGTTAATAGTTTTTATGAAAAGTTTATCCTTAAAAATCTTTAGAATATTAAATATTGCTTATTTCATTGCCCATATATTTGTTTGCACATATTACACTATACACATGAATATAACAAAAGATAGAGGAAGCTTATGAATTAATCACATAAATTAGAAGCATATGCTAAATCTTTTTAAAACTGAGAGTGAAACCCTATTAGAAAGTTTGGAGATTTATTTTTAAAACCTGGATCTCATTATGCCTCTCTCCTGCTTAAAACTATTCAACGGTTTCCCCTTCTTAGGTTAAAACCAAGCTCCACATCTAGCTTATTATGAAGCTCTTCGTGATGCGGTCGGTTCCTGTCCATCTGTCCAGCCCTTACATTCTCCATGTTCCAGAAGTTGTCTCTCTCTCTCTCTCACTGCTAGTACCTGTGAAAGGACATTGGCCCTCCCTTTTTTGCCTGGCTAACACTTACTCATTTTTCCTAAGTCAACTTAACCATCATTTCTCTTGGTATATCAACTTTTGAGTCCCCTGGCTAGGTTAGTTCTCCCAGATATATGCTCCCATTACAATGGCTAGTTCCCTTTTTATAAAACTTTATTTTAACTGTAATTACTGACTAAAGTAAGTCTTAACCTGCTACTCTATCCTCATAGTCAAACATACTACATGGCACATAAAGACGGTTAATAAATACTAATGAATGATGATATTTTTTTCAACCCACATCACAGATAATATTAAAAATAGCAAAAAAGAACTTACCAAATAGGATAAAAAGCCCATGTGGTGTGATAAACTGAAAAGGATAACACAAAGTTAAGTGTCTGACTAATTTAAGTAAAAATTTTAACTAAGTTTACTTGTGATAATGACAGTCGACTGGGCTTAAAGTATTTAATTTATACGCTCCTCTATATATACTAGTGATGAATTTTTATAAAAATCCTTAAAACAAACTTTTTAAAAAATTTGAATACAATACCAGATCAGAAGCTGCTATAGACCTCTTCCTGAAAGACAATTTATAATACTTTTCAACTCACATCAGGATTGAGATTGGTGACAAGCAGAACAGAATTTCCTGGTATACCACTAGCCCCAGGAATGGCCATCCTTCCAGTGACAGCCGAGGAGGTGATTGCGAGAGGACCGAGAGCTCCAGGAACAGCTGGGACTGACAGACCTTTCAAAAATATCAAAAGCATTTCACATTCTAATTACCTGGAGAATTATAACACTTGATATAACTTAAGTAAATAAATGAAGAAAAAAAGCAAAAATATAGAACTAAATGTATCAAAAATACCATAGGAGATCAAAGGCCTGTTTTCTGCCCTACAGAGTCTGTCTGGAAGTCAAGTTTCTTATTCTTTGACATCATACTCACTTTCTATTATTTATACAGTACTTTGCAGAGCAACTGAATAAACTGGTCTTAAAAGCCATTAGGCTTTCTCAGAGGGTCTATCAACTAAAAGCACTCCCTTGTTTCTTGAAATAGATATACTACAGCACATTTCTACAGAGCAGATGTAATTTTATACTAACTTCTACCATAAAAATCACATACATATTTTTTAGTAGTCCTTGAGCAGAAGTCACAAATATATATGCCAGGTGGTAGAGTGCACATTCTAAAAGTGAACTGTGGTAATGGCTGCACAACCCTGTAAATTTACGAAAAATCACTGCGCTGTTTTCCTAAAACAGGTGAATTGCACACATGCAGAATGGTGACATTTTGTTTGGAAAGAGCATTTTCTAACTTTGAAAAGTGCTACATAAATATTATTTTCATCAACAAGAGATTTTATAGAATTACTTGTCAATACAAGGAAGCTGTGTATTATACAATTAGCTACTTCTATGGTTGATACACATATTTTTATTGTAAATACTTCCAATATGGTCTATTTTTCATCTTGTTAAGTTCCTAGAAAATACAGATCATAAAAAATCATTTCAAATTCAACTTTAAAAGAGTCACCTGTAGCCTGAGGAAACCCAATGGCTGGGGCGAATCCAGCAGCCCCTGCATATGGTGAGGAAATTATACCTGGTGCACCTAATGGAGGAAGAGAAGCTAAAATAAACATACTACCTTCTATAAATATGGTTATCAAAAAAAGCAAATAAAATGGCTATATGAAGGTATAATGTTGATAAAGAGACTGTTATGAAATAAAACTTTGTTCAACAGGTGATCCTTAATTTCTAAGTAAAGAGCCTCTGGCACTTCCAAAGGCTAACCCCTTTCAACTGGGTTCAATGTTTAAGAATACAGTTTAGCTGTTATTTAGTTTTGAATTATTTTCTTGCCCTTATTTAGAAAATTGTTTCTGTGTGAAAATCATCAAGTACTTATTAAATTGTATTGTACCTGTAGGGTACAGCACTGATTAAAAAAATGTGAAATTAAAATCCTTGCTTTGGAGGTATACAAACTAAAAGTATGAATTACAGGAGATTTGTATGCTGAGGATGTAGTAGTTTAAATACAAAAATGTACTCCAAGTGATCTAAGAAGAAGGGATCACAGAGGATTCACTGTGATTATTTGGAGAAAGTTTCTCAGGAGGTAAAATCTGAGTTAGACAATATGTCATTAAAAAGCACAGTATTCAGTGTGTACTAGATGCTAAACATATGAGGACATTCTTTCTTTTCCTTTTAGAAGTCTGATGGTCATATGCAACATCAACAAAAAACTGGAGTTAATTCTAATGGAGGAGTCAGTACAAGCAGGAAAATAATTTGCTTTGGAGACATCATAGTGGAGGTAATAGTAAGACATTCAAAAGGAAATGCCTACAAAGGGGAAAACTCAGAATAATGATTATAAGACACACATGTCTAAATCATTTATGATAAATAAATATGAAAGTCATATGAGTCATACCTTCTCTAAAAAGGGTACAAGAAATGAAGAGAGCTAAAAATAGAAACTGGATGTACAGTACACTTAAAGTGGTAGAGGAAGAAGAACATTTTAAGGAAAAGAGAATAGCCTTAGAAATAGAAAAGTGAAATTTCAGTCCTTCAGGATCTAGAGGAACAGTTTTTTTGAGGGGAGGGGGCTTAACAGAGGTCAAAGAGAATGAGAAACATTAAAGGTAAAGAATAGTTTTAGAGCAATAGTGAGAAGTCAGATTTTAAGAGTCAAAGGGATAAAGGGATGATTTGGGTATTTTTTAGTGATAGGGTGATGAACATATTTATAGGAAGAAGTATGTAGCCTGTCTTTTCCAGAGGAGTTAAAAGCTCATTAATTTAGTCTCCTTATTAAAGAGAATTATTTAACAGAATTTGTTAAATACATAACTGTGATTTATTTAACTAATTCAAGAAAATATAGTCTTTAAGAGACTTAGGCATACATCTGGCAAGAGAACTGAAGTGAAGGTATAAAAAAATAACTGACAGAATAACTGCTGAAATAAGAAGGGAAACACGTATTTATTGAAAAGCGTATTATGAGCTAAGAACGCTTCCAGCGCTGACAAGGCACTGAACAAAACAGGTAATAACCTGTCTTTGCTAAACTTACATTCTAGTAGACTGAAAACCCCAGGTAACATTATTCAGTTTTACAACAGAAATAACTATATTTAAGGCATAAAAGAAGACAATAAAGAAGCTTCAATATGGATATGGATAACTGTAAAAAACTTACACTAGGAAGCTAAACATAAGAAGAGATATGGTAGATTGTTGCCAAGTATTCACTTGACCCTTCCGTACAGCTATGGCCAGTCTTGTGACTTTAGGGCCTCCTGTGGGAGGAACATACATTTCTATGCAATTCCCACTGCATTTGGTCATGCCACAGTAATACACACAGACATGCTGTCTCTATACAGAAGCTGTGAGAGGCATTACGGTTTACAACAGCGCTCTTATTTTTTTACTTTCTGTCACAAGAATGCCATGTCTCAAATGGAATGACATCTTCAGCTAGGCCCTAGATCACAAAGACACGTGAATTAGAGTTACAAAAGCAGATTTACAGCTGCCTAAGTTGTCAGTGCTGTGAGAGAAATATGTTAATTGCTATAAACTTATCACTGAGATTTGGGGAAAGTGCAAGGGATACTTTTTCAACAGAACAGAGAGACAAATACAGATGGCTATGGGAAGGGATGAGGCAGACCAGCACAGCAGGTTTTATGGAAATGAGGAAAAATTTGAGGTAATTATCACAGAACATTAAAGAGTGATAAATACAAGAACTGGCAAATAATTACCAGAGTCAAATTTAAAATAACTGTTTCCAAATAGAATACGATGATTAACAAGAATGTGATGAAAGAATATAGAGTTTCCATAAATCTACATTTCTCAAATAAGCAGAAACAGAAACATTTTCACAAAGTAACTTGTTAGACAATGGGTTAGTATCTTTATGAAATGATCATACAGACCTTTAAGAAAAAGGTTTAAGATTTGAATGACTAAGAATAGATATTTTACATTTGGAAAATGCACCACCACAATATTAATTAAGGCATTACAAATTAATACTGGGTCCAGCACAAATAACGTCCCTCTTTTTAATGAGCTGGTAATCTAAACCAAATTTTTTATTACAAAATTGTAAACACGTAATTCTGTAACAACATCCCACTCAGGCACACTATGACATTTTTGGGCGTTAATTTTGCCAGACCCAGTATATAGAATTTTTGTCTATAAAATCAGTTTATTAATGTTACTTTTAATAGCAAAACCCAAAAGAAAGAAGCTTAATGTCCATTTTGGAGAATGATTGTATTACATACAAAAAGTGTGTACTACTGATTTTTTTAAATGTGGGTATAGTATTAGACTAAATTACAGACACCAACCTTAACTGCAGAAAATGCCTATGAAGGAGTAAAAAGAGCTTTAAGAAATCTAACAGTTGATAACATGATAAGAAATAACCAGGCCAAAAACCTAACTCTGTGAAGCTGAGCTTTGGCTTTGACAGCCCTAAGGGATAAGAGGCAAGATGTAAATTCAGTGCTTACCCAAGGAAAAAAGTTAGTAAGAGAGCTTTACAACATTAATCCAGAAGTGTAAGCCTAAAATAACCCAATGCATTAATTTACTTCTCCTACTCTCAGGAAGCTACAAGTAAAATTACCTACATGACTAGCAGAGAAGGAATAAAAACATTCCTGAAAAGTTCAGAGAGATAAAGATATAGAAAACATGACAGCTTGAGACACTCAGAATAGAGTAAGAGAATATAATAGGTCTAATCAAAATTCCAGAAAGAAAAAAAAAAAATAGCTGCAAGGATAAATATGAAAAGATAATTTCTAGAACAACAACAAAAAGTCAACAATCCTCCAAATCAAGAAGCCCGAATGAGCTCCAATCAGAACAAGTCATATTGAAACTACAAAACATCGAAGATGAAGAAAATATCTAAACAACCAGAGAGAAAAGAGCAGTAGGTAGGTTGATAGGTGACTTTCTAAGAGCAATGATGAAAACCAGAATATTGTGGAATGATTTCCTTAATAAACTAAAAGAAAAATACCTGTCAACCTAGAACCCCATATTAAATGAAAATATCTTTTAAAATTCACAATAAAATAAGACTTTTCTGGACAAATAACAACTTCAAATATGTTACCACAAACTTCCCTGAGTGAATAAATACTAAAAGATTTTCTTCTGGCAGAAGGTAAATGATCCCAGGTAGAAAGAAGGAAAGAAAAGCCTAAGGAGTTACATATGGTTTAACCTAAATGAATATTTATTATATAAAGCAATACTAACAAGCTGCCAGGTTAAAATAAATTCTAAAAAATAACAATAATATCACAAGTTCAGAGGAAGTAAAAGATGATAAAACGAGTTACACTATCCTAAAGTTCGTGTATTATGTAAGGAAAGGATTCACTACCAATTAAATTCAGATTTTGGTAAAATAAGTATGAAAGTTAAAATTCTTGTATGAAAATACAAAACTGTTAAATTTCAAAAACAGTAGTGGAGAAAACAGAATAAACATCAATTCAACAAATAGTTTTTTAGTGCCTATTTTGTCAGATACAAGTATCAGTAAGAAAAAAGTCCTTCATAATAAAATCCCAGCTAACAAACATAGAATGATAGCAAATCACCAATATGGCAACCATCACAGTACTATTCTTGCAACTTAATTTATTTTAAAACCAAGTAACAAAATATTATAAACTTCAGAACATAAGGATGTATCTTTATGATGTTAGGGTAAATGATTTCTTAAGCAAGACACAAAAAACACAAATACAAAGGAAATGGCAAATAAATCTGACTACATAAAAACACCACAAAGCCAAAAATAGAAGAAACAAACATAACCAATACATAACCAAGGAAGGACTAGTGTCTAGGATAGATAAAGAATTCACAGAAACAAACAAACAAACAAAAAGCCAAGAAACAAAACACAAAAATAGGCAAAAGAATTTAACAGAAAATTAATAAGGGAGAATGGAAAATTTTAAAACATATCTTCAACTTCGTTGGTAGTCAGGAAAATTTCACAGCAGCATTTTTCATAATGGCCTCAAAATAAAATAACCCAAATATCTATTAAGCGTAGAAAGGATAAACAAACTGTGGTATATTCATACAATGGGAATCTATACACTTGATGGTACTGAGAATGAATAAGCAACAAACACATATATGAATATGAATGAATCACAAGTCACAAAAGAAAATAAACAGTGTGATTCTATTTACATAAAGTTCTAAATATAAGGGTAAAAGTTTTTAAAATGAGCACTTAGGGCTGCATAATGAGTGGTTAAAATAAACAAAAAGCTGAACATGAAAAGAATGATTATCATCAAATTAGAGACTATGGTTATCTTTGGGAGAGTGGGAGTACAATCAATGAGGGGTATAAGAGTGCTTCTTCAGTATGCATAAGTTACTTCATTTCTTCACCTGGGTGGTGATTACATAGGTTTTAAAAATACATTTAACATGTTTTACAAGCTTTTCTATAGGTATAATATGTATCACTAAAAACAGATTGCTTACAACTCTAAGAACTTTAATGACAACCTTTAAAAGAGAAAAAGAATAGCCAATGAGGAAAAAAGTCAGGAGATTGATGTGTTTCAGAAGCCAATAAAGGAGGGAATAGTCAATTGTGTCAAATATTAATGAGAGGCAGAGTAAACTTAAAAAAAGTTTCGTTCACTGACGAATCACTTATCTAAGGATGTAGACAATATTTTGCAATGACTAAGGATTTATTAAATACAATGAAAAATAATATTAACATTCTAATTTTTATATTCAGAAATCAAAATTCTTAATTGTATTTTTAAAATGTCTTCCTCCCACAATGCAGAACACATTAATTATATCAATAGTTATATATTCAATCATTGGAGTAAGTACAGTTCTGCATTTGTTAGCCAAGTTTGGCAACCGTTCTATCATGTGTTATTGAAATGTATTTACAAAGGCCTTCAGATCTGTAAAACTGGACATAAAAGTAAGGGCTGGTAACAAACACAAAACACAAAATTTAGTCAAACCAAGACAGAAACTTTAACAATTTTGGGAATATGAATTTAACAGTTCACTGAACTTTTTCAGTTATAAATAGCAAAAAGCTTTTACTTTAAAGTTACAAACTTTTTTCTAGAAAATTTTGTACAACCATTTGACTAAGGATCCTTTTTCCTCACCTGATGGATTAAATACCACTTAAGGTCTTTTTTTTGTTTGTTTGTATGTGGGTAGTTCCCTGGCTGGGAAACGAACCCAGGCTACAGCGTTGACAGCGCTAGCGCTGAAGCCTTAAGCCACTACACCACCAGGGAACTCCTAAGGTCTTTTTATGATATCATTTGGGAAAGGAAAATCAATCACAAAAGGTAATAAAATTCAATATTTTATCTAAATATAAAACCACACTTTTGAGAACTGCAAAACCAAAAAGTAGCATACATTAACTTAATGATATATGCAACAGGGCCATCCACTACTTTTTCCTTTATATAAAGGTTTATTTAAAAAGTATAAATACACTGAGAGCTAGTTTTAAATAACAGAAAGATACTCTTGAAAGTGACATCTGCAGAGACAATTCAGAAGACTGTATTATTATTAATGCAAAAAATATAGCATCACACAAACTTAAGGTAAAGATGGAAGTTGTGATGTTTAAAAAAACCAACATTTTAAAAATCCTTTGAATAAATGACAAATATACCACTAATTTAGGCCCTTGTTTTAAAATATCACTACTTAAAAAGGAAAAGTACTTATCTCAAGAGCACTTTGCCAATACTCCGTTGGCTACAAACCAACATATTTAAATCAGTATTAATATGTAAAAGACTACTGATTTGAAGTAAATGGTTGTATGGCTCATAAAGAATGAGTAATATTATTGTTAAAAAATAAATTTGTAACTTTCAGTTTCAGATCTCACTTGTTTTGGCAACTAATAGAGTCTACTAATATTAAGACTTACTTAATAGACACATTTAGTTGTATGAGTCTTGCTTTCCTTTAGAAATTCTGACAGAATCCAAGAAGAAAAAGGCTAACTGACATAACACGGATCAATAAATGAAACTTTTTTAACTTCAGAAAACTTGCTTTGTGACCCAAAACAGAACTACTCACCAAAAGCAGCAGCCATAGGGGGTTCAAGGGATGGATGGCCATCACCAGTAGGAAGGTCTAAGCGAGTGAAGTCTCTGCTTTTGTCATTATTATATTTCACATTAAGGCTGGTGAGCTTGGAGAAGTCAATACGCAGAGTGCAGCATGCATTATAGATATTCTGGCCATCCAGAGCCTAAAGCATGTAAGAAAGGGACTGATGTTTTGCAAGACAACGACACGGATAAATCAAGTAGCCTCTACTTTGACACAGGTATAAAGCAGAGAGCACTAGACTAAAAGCCAAAGACCCTTATTTACTTTTACCCTTGTCACTAACTACGTGTACCTGAGAGAAAAGGAAAATCTTTAACGCTCAGTTTTTTCATCTGAAAATAAGGATAATAATCCCTATCTTGTCTCTGGTAAGATCAAAGGAAAGAGGAGAAATGTAAAAGCTAGAAAATGATTATGCATTATTGTACATTGTACTATTATGATTATTTTGAACACAGAATGTTTAAATATATTTTAATTTTACATTTCATCTTAATTCTTTTTTAGTACAGTTTATATAAGTGAAGATGAAATAAAGACTTTGTAAATGGTACTTGTCAGAACAATGTATGAAATATTATCTACCATTTCTTTTTCTCTTATAAATTTAATACTTTGAATAATAAGCTGAGGAAAATTTGGAGTCAGTTCTGATAAAAAGACCAATGATCAGTAATCCCTCCCTTTACAATAATAAAAATTTACCAAAGGGACACTTGTAGCCGCTTATAACTTCCACAAATGCTCAAATTTATAAAAATAGATACCAAGACACACAAAAAAATAAAAAATTATATACAAATACACAAAACTCCTAACTTATAACAGTTATTCATCAGTGTGCCATCATAAAGTTACAGAGTAATATATGCAGATTGAGGGTACAGCATATATAAAAGCTATATTCTTACTTAAGAGCCAGACACTACCTGGTATACAAAAGTACTACAAACCTTAGTTCCTATCTTTGAAAACAAACTGGAAATAATTCAGATACCAATACAAGACAGAATTCAGGTTACGAATAGATCTCAATAGGAGGTGGGTCAAATATAATCAAACTGAATGTGAAGTTTTAGCTCTTGTCAAAAGTCAAGTACTCATGAAAAAAAGAAAAAGAAAAAGACTATGAATTGACAGCAGCATATTTCCTAAGGTTTAATGTCTTCACCAATGCAGAGCGCAACAAGATTCAACAGTGAGTATGACTGCAAATACAGTGAAATCAATCTGTGGTTAATTTAATAGAGGTAAATAAAGGCATAGGGAAAAGATCATTCCACTTTATTAGTCAGATTATATCAAGAGTACTGTGCTCAATTCTAGACTTTAAATATGACAAACAGAAATGAGTCCCACAGATCTGAGAAACAGGTCATTTGAAACTATTTCATATGAAGAAATAATTTTTGGCATATTATAGAAGAGCATATGAAACAGTATATTTAAAAATGATAAATTGTATATGATGTGTACTTTACTACAAGTAAAAAAATACATGGTAAACTGCAGCGAAGGAAGACACGATGGCTTCCTTCAGTTTCACTGAAGTGACTGATTAACAATTAAAAAAATGAAAAAATGATAATAATTACCATTTTGGCATATTGTGCATTCAATGGGTCAGCATACTGAAGCAAGGCTTGAAACTGATTATTCTTTGTGAAGGTGATAATTTTCAAGACTGTACCAAATTTAGAAAATATCTGAAAAAAAAAGTTCACAGGTTAAATCTAAGGAAAAAGAAATCAAGCTAATATACCTTTATAAATACAACTTGATTCATGAATTTCACTTTTAAATGAAAGCGATTTCCTATATTAAAACTGTTGGTACCAAAATGAGTTAAATCAAGCCTAAACTGTTAAGTTTCAATACCCATGCATGTCCTAAAACAGTGCCTAACCCAATAGGCATGCAAATATTAAACCTATTTTATAAAAGGCTATAATGGCACAATACTAAAATAGGAGGCTACAATAGGAATATAATGTTATAAGGTAATGGGGTTGTAAAGTATATAAATGGAGGTGGAAGAGCCATATGGATCAACTGTTTCATCCTAGGCCTCAGCATCTATTTCTTGAGAGTTTACAGACAGAGAAACTACAAAATATTCATTAGAGACTATTAATTTATCAAATATTTACAGAGCACTCTTCTAAGCACTGGGAAGTCAGCAGTGAACATAGAGACAAGAGCCTTTGCTCTCATGAGGAAAGAGACAATAATAAGCAAATAAATAATGCTTGATAGTAAAAAAGTGATATGAATATAAAGAAAGGAAAAGGGATGAGAGCAGACTGGAATGTAAGCTGGGAAGGTGTAAGGGTAGTGGAGAAAGGCCTCTAAAGTTATCTCTGGAGAAGAGTAACGAACAGAGTGGGGGGAAGGCTTCTTGTAACACATCCCTGGTCCCCAGAATTCTCAAGGTACTTGCTCTGCTACGACATGCATTTCGTTTCTCTCTGACATCCCACTTTAAATTTGGATCTTAATGAGCCAGAAGCTTGCCCTTCTGCTTCTAAGAATAAAAAGATAAATCTGTCCTATGCTGGTAAGAATTTGCTATTATCAAGTACTATGTGTGAGTGTCCTTAAAAGGCAATGGTCCTGTTTTTTAATTATCAGAAAGAATGATCAAGAATAGCAACCCTAAAGTAAATACAGGCAACAAAAGAAAAATAGATCAATTAGAGAACATCAAAATTAAGAAATTTTGTGAATCAAGAAACACTATCAACAGAATAAAAAGGAAATCCATAAAATGGGAGACAACATTTGCAAATCTTCATATATCTGATAAGGGTTAATACCCAGAATATATAAAGACCTTGTACAACTCAACAACAAAAATCCAATTTAAAAATGAGCAAAAAACTTGAATAGACATTTCCCCCCACAAAAGATAATTGAACAGCCAATAAGAACATGAAAAGATGCTCAACATCACTAATCATTAAGGAAATGCAAATAAAATTTGAGATACCACTTTTCAAACCCATTAGGATAGCAATTAACAAAACAAACAAAAGCCAGAAAAGATCAAGTATTGGGGATGAAGTAGAGAAAATAAAACCCTTGTACATTGTTAGTGGGAATGTAAAAGGTGCAGGTGCTATAGAAAATAATTAAGGTGGTTCTTCAAAGTAACTTTAAAATAGAATTGCCATAAGATCCAACAATTCCACTTCTGGGTATATACACAAGAGAACTGAAAGCAGGGACTCAAAGAGGTATTTGTACCCCATGTTCATAACAACATTATTTGCAATAGTCAAAAGACAGAAGCAATTCAAGTATCCATCCACAGATAAATGGTAAATAAAATGTGGTAGTTACATACAAAAAGAAGAAAATTCTGACACACGCTATAACGTGGATGTACCTTGAAGAGGTTATGATAAGTGAAATAAGCCAGTCATAAAAGGACAAATGATGTATGATTCCACTTGTATAAGGAACCCAGGTGGTAGTCAAATGCATCAAGACAAAAAGGAGAATGGTGGTTGCTCAGGGCAAGAGAAGAGGGGGAATGGGAAATTGTTTAATGGGTATAAGAGCTGAAATTTGGAAAGATGAAAAAAATGTCTGGAGATATAGGTGTTTGGTGATGGTTGCAAAACAATCTGAATGTACTTAATTCCACTGAACTGTATACTTAATATAGTTAAAATGGTAAAATTTGTTTGTGAACGTTTTATTACCCCCCAAATCAAATAAAGTATCCTAAAGTCCAAATACTCATTTTTGACAAGATATTCTTTAACACATAATTAGCTTAGAGTCAAACAGTTCTTAGAGGAAATAATACCATTCTATAAAATGTGTGTAACCAATGTGTCTTGAAAGGGCTTACTAGAAAATGCCATTCCTTAAAATTAGATAGTCTGAGAATTCTTTACTGAAATTAGGAACTTTATGGTCCTATTTCAGGGTTTAGGACTTTGGGACCTTACTTCCTCATTTAACAGTGTTTTGAACATTATTAAGAAATTTTTTGTTTTGTTCTTTCAATGAAAGTATCTGTCCTGACACAGGTACTTTGTTAGTACACCTTTGTGTGCTAGATAATATTTTTAAAATTCATAAAATAACAAATTTACCTTCGTCTCAACTGGCTGTCAAAGAATTTGAATTTTATGTTGTATCTTTGTTTAAGATACAGGTATGAGCCTTCTTGGGAATAGGTCTTATAATTCCTTAATTTTCACCATTGATGATACTATGGTGTTGTACGCATGCACAAACACAGAAACATACATACACCAACCTACATAAGTGCATCAACTGAGTGTTTTTTTCACTGGACAGACGAGTAGCACTAGACTTTTAAATAATGTTATGTAAAAGGACGTATAATAACTGCCTAACCGTTCTCTGTCATACTGCAGTCACAGGTAGTGTTCTAAAGTACAAGTCAGACTATAAGCGGGCTGTCCAGAAAAAAATCTAGCCACAGATGCCTTTATTTTTCATATTACATAGCTGGATACTTTCTGTACAGCCCTCATATTTTTCCCTGCTTAAAATTCCCCACTACCTCTCCATTATCTACTTGGTAAAATCTAAGCTCTAATGGTATAACATACTATAGACAGTCTCGCCCTGGTGTACCTCTCCAACCTCATGTCCTGACACTTTTATATCACATTTACATCAACAATACGCAGTTGTCTATAGTTCTTCAAATACACCAAGTGGTTTCAGACTTCTGTGGTTACACATGTGGCTTTTCCCTTTACCTGGAATTCTGTGCCTAACACCTAGAAATTTTCATTTCTTTTCCAAACTCAGTTCAGGGAAAGGAGTTAATGCCACCAGAAATTCTCAACCTCCCCTAAATCTCAACAGTTAATTCTCTCCAAAATGTATCCCCTTCTTGGCTTCATATAAGTATTTATCTTGTTTTACTTAGACTGTAATTACACATTTGTTTACTGATCTGTCTCTTTTAATTAAAATGTTCATTGAAGGTATATATATATGCCTTGTCTTAATCATTTCTATTTCTTGAGTATAATTCCTGACACAGAATAAAAGGTATAGAGTAAATGCTTTTATTAAGTGATAAAGAATTATACTGAGACCTAATTGGAAAATTATGGTAATATGCAATTTTTTAAAATGATAAGCATTCTTGACATAAAATATCTCACTAATAAAGTAATGAGAACATATAATTTGCTCTAAAATTTAGGATAATTTTATACCAAATTATGCTACAGAACCTAGTTTATTTCCACTTAACCTTCATATTTTGCTAATGTTATTATAGATTCATTTTCTCATTCAACTTGAACTACAATCTGATGGAAATTCTTACTGACAGCTGTGTGATTTTTATCTGAAAGTGCAAAGAGAATATGAATTGACTGAACTGGCTAACCCTGGATAGCTCTCTCTAGAGCTCCCTGGATTGTATTAATATTTACCGAGAGAGTAACTACAAAAACCAGCCTGATACTTTCTAATAAAATAAGTGAGCACCAATATCAAGGAATCCAGAAATGCCTAAACTGTGATTTTTAACATTTTTTTCAAAAATTATCAAAATAATAAATTTTACACAGATTTGGTCTCAATAAATTAACATGCAGTAAAGTTTAATATATACAGGTTAGCTCCTGAGCCATTTTCCTGCTCGAGCCCGCTCCTACCTCTTTGGAGTATACTTTCCCCTCAATAAACTATCTTTTTGTTTCACCACTTTACTTTAAACAAACAAACAAACAAACAAAAGGTTATTTTTATTGCTTATAAAGTCTCTGACTCTATTTCCCTTATATATTTACTTTGCTGTCATAAACATAAACACAGAGACTCTACTCTTGATGTCTCCTGTGCTTTTCAGACTTTAATTTTATCAGATCAAATTCTGGTACAATTAATCTTCAGGGTGATTTCTATAAAGGTAAAACTTGCCAGAAACTAAAAATGTTCACTAGTATTCACTTGTAAAAAGAATACTTGTATTAGGACTTTTAAAATATCAAGCACATTGGCCACAACTTGTTTATAACAGATTTTGTAGCCAACAAAACAGTAAGACTTAACAATCAGAACTTTACTAGTATCGATTCTTTTATTTAATATCTGATTTTTCTAAGTTATTTAACTATTTTTCAATTCAAAAAGATTAGTCCTTTGTCCTGAAGAGATATGTCTATTGGACATTCATAAAATACTCCCATGTATAACAATACTTTGAAGCAATGGATTACATGAGAATACTGTTTTGAACTACTTCCTCAGTGCACTAAGAAAGTTTTTAGTATGCAAGGATGAATTTACATAATGATCAGTCAATGAATGCCTTCTTTATCTACAAATACTCTCTAGATGATGCTATTTAATCCAGTGGCTTTAAATCACCAACCACCCATAAATTGATGATTACCAAATCTCCAGTCCAGAATTCTGATGCCCAATCCGGACTTATTTCTCAATTGGCTATTTAATGTCTCCTACTTGGATGTCTAACAGGTATATCAAACTTAACATGTCCAAAACACGTTGCTGACTTCTGCTCTAGCTGCCCCAAACAATTTTATCCCCTCTGTCTTTACTATTTTAATGCTAGATAGCTCTATTTTACCAGAGGTTCACAGCCAAAATCTGGAATACAAGTATGTTCTTAGTTATTCTTTCTCTTCATAACCCACATCTACTCAACCCATTAGCAAATCCTCCCAAACACAGCCATAATCACCACTTCCAGTGCCCATGTCCTCACGTGAGTCACCACCATTTCTCATGGACTATGATAAGAGCCTCTACTTATGCCTACAGTTTACTTTTAACACAGCAACAAGAACGATTCTGTTAAAACATAAATCCAGCATCTCACCTCTCTTCTGAAAATCCTCCAATGGCTTCCCATCTTACTCAGTGTAATGATGATGAAGGCTTTATGTTATCTGGCTCCTAACCCCTTCTCTGACCCTATCATTCATGGCTTTCCTACTTTTTACACTTCAACAACATAGCCTTATTTTTGGTATTTGAACATATTAAGTACAACTCCATTTTAAGGACTCTGCATTTGCTATTCTTTCTGACTGGATTATAATTCTATCACATACACACATGACTTACAATTTAACATCCTTTAAATTGAGACTCTGCTCAAATGTGATCATATTGGAAACACCTCCCCTACCTTCCCTCATCTGAAACAGCACCACTTCTACCTCAGTCACTCTCAATCCCTTACCATGAGCTAAAGGAAAAACACTAGCTCCTGTCAATGTTAGAGAGCAGTTTAGCTAATGCCAACTCTTCAGCTAAGAATATAAAATAATCCTCTAATGTATTATAGCAGGTGAAAGCAACTCCACTGTTCCATGTATTGCCTCAGCTCAATATTCATTGCATTTTACGCTATTACTTAGGAAATTATATCCTACCCAGAAGACTACAAAAGCAAGGATCAGTTTCTTACAGTGCAATTTACTAGCATCTGATAATTACAGCTAAACTGTCCCGAGCACTTAATATGTAGCAGGCACAGTTCTAAGAGCTTGAAATGCATTAACTCATGTAATCCTCACAATGAAAGTATAAAATAAAAACCATCTTCATTCATTCCCACTGTATAAATAAGTGAAAGACATAGATGGGGTAAGTTACTTGCCCAGGGTTATAAGGGTAATAAGTGGTAAAGCCAGGATTCAAACCACACCGTATCCTCAATCCTTACACTATACTACACTTTAGCTGGCTAATGGGCTACAAGCGCCAGGGGAGAGGGCTTAGTTAATGTAATTAGAGAAAGACTCTGAGGAGGTGAACAATAAGCTGAGAACCGATGATGTAGGATTCAGCTAAGTGACTACCTTAGTGCAGTATGTTCTAAGCCTACAAAATAGAAGACAGAAATGGAGTAAGTTGGAGAGAAGAGGAGAGGGTCAAAGCGTTAACAAAAGTCAGATGTTAAATAAGCAGAGGAAGTGTTAGGAAATGAAGTTAAAGAAATGGGGAGAGGCCTGCATGTGGGGACCTGAGGGGCATTGGTAAAGAGTCTGGTTTGATTCCAACAGCCATGGGAAAGAGCATTAAACATGGGAGCGCTATGACTGAAAGGCTGAGAGTCCTGTCCTGATGGTTGCTACCAAGGATTCTCAGAATTACTCTTCTTCACCTGAAGGACCCCATGATCTTTTGGGAAAGAAACAAGGTTTGTTACTACTCTTAGGGAAATGGTAAATGGAATGATAGGACAGGACCACCCGACACTGGCTAAACTCACTTCCACTGGTGGCAATGTTGAGCCACAGGAGCAAGACTATCTTTTGTAAAACTGTGTAAGTTAGCAGGAATGTCACAGTAACAAAAGCAAGCGAACACTGCTGATGGATCATAGTGTTCAATATCACTTTGTAGAATAAAGAAAATCCCCAGAACAAAGAACCCACTTACTTAAGCAACTCCTGAACCCTTTGGGGAATAAGAATGGCTATGGATACTACCATTAAAGTCCTCCCTAGGACATGTCTCACAAATGCGTATTTAGAAAACAGTACTCAGAAAACTATCATAGAGAACACAGTAGTCTAATAAATGGGGTATTTTGGTATTTACATGCATAGCACAGAACCAGTATTGGGAAATGTATCTAAGTTCTATCACCAGTTGGTATAATGACTGTGGAAATGCAACTTAACTTCCGAGGGCCCCCGTTTCCTTATTTGTAAAATGTAAAATTAGGATAAGGTGCGTTTCAGTTCTTAGATGCACATGCACACACACACACAGACCCTTTTATCTTTACTTATTAGTATAAATACAAAGGTCATGAATACAGTTAAGTAATTTTGGACTGGCATGGTATTATGCTGGCAATACATACTGAGATACAAATATGAAAATAAGCAAGTAATGTGTTTTACTATTTTAATACACGTACTGACAAGTATAATGAAATGGAATCAATACGTAACTAAAGGGGACAAAAACTAACTGAAGTGCTTGGGCTAGATGCTAAATATTTATGTACAGAGATTACCAAAAAACTGTATGTCACCTTTTGAGAGTATGCATAAATGGAGTATTAGTTAAAAATATAATAAGCATACAAAACAAAACACCGGACTTCACATTAGAAGGCTTGAGTTCTAACTGGCTCTTCAATTACTCTATAATATTCAATGCATCAATTATCTGAGTCTCAGTTTTATTCACTATAAAATTATACAACTAGGTACCTTCCAGTTCTTAAGTTCTATATATTCATAGTAGGTCCTGATTAGGTAAAATGCCTTTTATCAAGACAGGTTAGATTTATTATAAATGAGTAGTCTATGAAAGTACACTGGTTATCAGTCTATTTAACATGATACATTGAAGTTACACATAAAGAGTTACTGGGTATCTTTATTTCAGCTTATAAAATAAAAATATTCAAATGTTAAGAAGGAGACAACGGGAATAAATTAGTTGTTTTCTATAATGATGTTACTGTCTCAGGAGTAACTACTTCTAGTGCCTTTAATAAGATTCTATGCTTTACTCATTTTCATGCTTAGGTGCATATACAGAAAAAGAATGTCTTACACACCTTTTTTTTTCTATTTTAATTAATTTTTGGGATAGTTAGTTCCGTGGCTGGGAATGGAACCCAGGCCGTGGAGTTGAGAGCGCCAAATCCTAGCCACTACACCACCAGGGAACCCCCTTACACAACTTTTTAAAACAAGTATTTAAGCTAGAAAAAGATGGCTGTCATAAATGATCTCCGATTGATACTACCTGCATGAATTATTTAAACAAACACACCAACCAAAATCAACAACCTAAAAAAAAAAAACACATACAAAAAAACTGAATATATGAAACATCTAAAGTTACAGAGGTCACACTTGACTCTGCTTTCTTAAGAGCATTCCTCCTTACCTGATGAAGAACTTCCAGAGTAACAGGGTAAAAGAGGTTTTCGATAATTATTCGGAGCACAGGGCTCTGCCCAGGTAGGACTGTGCCTTCATTGCTGGGGGCTCCAGGAAGGGCCAGACTTCCTGACTGGACAGCACTGACAGCCTGCAGGGCAGCTTGGGCTCTCTACAGAACAATCCAAAATGAGAACTTTTGGTTACACAGAGGAATGATATGAATCCCGAAAACTACTTAATGAAAAATAATAAGAAGTAAAAGAAATAAAAATATAGCTATCTACTCTCTCTGGATACACATATCTTAAATTTATAATTGGTTAAGAGTCAAAAGACTTATTACAATGACACAATATTTAAGAAAGTTGCTCAAATTTACTTTGAGAAAGAAAAAAGTACATAGTTAAAAAAAGAGGAAAATTTGAGTATTTATAACTTTCAATGACAATATGTGAAAGTATGAGGGTGGGGTGATAAATTTAGCCTCCACTGTAATCTTTGTTTTGTTATATTAGAATAAGTGGATATAACCAGTTCTCTGTAGTCACATGGCATCTCCCCTCCATCACCCCTGACCTTGCACGCACAGATGCTTATATGTTTCACCCAGTGCACATCGAAATGGAAGAGTGTTCAGATGTTTGGTTCAAATGGCATGCTGTTACTGAATTCTTAAAAGTGGAAAAAGTTCCTCCAATCAAAAAAATGTTTTTTAAAAAAGAAGGTGAGGACTTCTTAAAGAAGATCATTACAGGTAATGAAACTTGGGTCCATCAGTATGATCCCGAGAACAAAAGGCAGTCCATGGAGTCACCTTAGCCCCTAAAACTCCAAAGTCAGGCCCTCAGGTGGGAAGGTGATCCTTTATGGCGGTACTCCACGGACTGCCTAATCATTTTTAAGAAGTCCTCACCTTCTTTATCAAAAATTTCCAAAATATTGGAGGAACTTTTCCTGCTGTTAAGAATTCATTAACAGCACGCTGTTTGAACCAAATGTCTGAATGCTCTTCCATTTTTATGTGCACTGGGTAAAAAAATGTAGGCATCTGTGTGTACAAGGTCAAGAATGATGGAGGGGAGATGCCATGTGACTACACAGAACTGGTTGTATCCAGTTTACGTCTAATGTAACAAAAGATATTACAGTGGAGGCAAAATTTATCAGCCTGCCCTCATAACATTAAAGACCACTTAAAAGCTATTCAAGTTCATCCTCTTTTTCCCTCCCTGAACTGAGTTCTAAAGGTTTTGGGTGGCATAGGATTAGACTGACTAGATGAACCATTTTATGGGACAGAAAACAAAGGTACTATCCCATTTCAAATGGTATTTGGTCAGCCTCCTGACACCTTGAATTTAGCCCAGTGAGACGAGGCTGACCAGACGTACTGTTTGAAACAGGACAGTATTATTGTTTTCTGTCCTGTTCAAAATGAGACGTTGGTCAGCCTACACACGAGAGATGTAAATATGGAGGAGAGATGCTGTGGCGGTTCAGAGTGGAATAAGGAGGACATCTCTAAGAAGGCGTCCTGGCATGAAGCATCAGATCTAAGCAACATGAGGAGAGCACCCACGTGGTAGGACAGCCTGGCAAGGGGAACCTGAGCCCAAACAAGGGAAGTATCTGTAAGTGGGGGTACTCTCTGCTGGATATGAGAACCTGAGAAGCAGGAGAGGGTAAGAAAGGCATCTGGAGGAGAGTAGCCTGGCCAGCCAGCAGTCAAGAGCCTAAGGAGAGTCAGGAAGGGGCCCACGTGGGTACCAATGTGGTGAAGGCAGTCTGAGCACGGTGAACAAGAGGTTTATGAGGGCCTGAATGGGGTAAGGAGGTAATTCAAAGGAGGGACAGCCTGGCACGGGATGGCAGACAAGTTTCTACCACTGAAAGAAACCAGAGTGCTAAAAATGTCTAGTTCCCAGAACTGGAGCAAGGAAAGCACAAGATGAGGGCACCCTTTTCTGGTTTTTTTTGTAAGTTTTTGCTGTTGTTGCTGTTTTTATCAGAGTGCAAAGAAGTGTTCAAACAATGATAGAAAGATGCAACATAGAAAGGGACAAAGAAAACAACCTGAAGGGACTCCCACTGGCCACAACACAAGATAATTTGAAAATCAAAATAATAGTAATTGTAACAAGTAATAACTCATCCAATAAAATAGGAAAGCATTAGTCTACACTGATATAAATTGACAGCTGACAAGGAAAGAGTAATATTTACACTGCCTTAAATTATCTGCCCCCAAACACTCTCTTTCCCCCTTTTTGAGTCCTAATTTTACAGTGGAGAGCCAGGCAAATACCATACTAATCAAGTGATCAAAGAGCACATTATCAGTAATGCAACAAATTGAAATTATGACCCACCTGATAGGATACAATCAGGAAAACTAAAACAAAAACTTCTGTGATGTTCCTGTCAAAGATATATATACTGAATCTAATCACAAGGAAATATCAGACAAACTCGAATTGAGGGACAAACTAAAAGATAAACTGCCTGTAATTTTCAAGTGTCAAGGTCATGACAATCCAAGAAAAAAAACACCAAGAAACCATTTCAGATTAAAAGAGACCAAGAAGACGTGACTTCTAAACAAAACATATGATTCGGAATAATGTTTGTTTTGCTCTAACAAAACATTACTGAGACAAGTGGCAAAACTTGAATGGGGACTGAGGATTGAAAGGAAGTAATGTATCAATGTGCATTTCCTGATTTTGACTGCTGTACTATGGTTGTGCAGCAGAATGTCCCTGCTTGAAGGAAATAAACGCTGAAAATATTACACAATGCAGACAGACCAGACTAGCAATTTATTCCCAAATGCCTCAAGAAATCAAATGTTCTTTGTATGGTATCTGCAACTCTTTTTTTTTCTAACTTTGTGATTGTCTCAAATTTTAAAACAACCATTTATAAAATGAAGTTGTTGAAGGAGGGAAAATTGCATGGTTGATTACTGAAACTAAATGCAAGTTTTCATCAATGTTTTGTCTCACAGTTATCGTTGCTTACGAATGGTGATAATTAATAGTAAAATGTTTGTGTCACAAAATAAAAAAAACTCCACTTTAAATTATTTATTTTTATTTATTTATTATTTTTAGTGGTTTCTTGGCTGGGAGTCGAACCCAGGCTGCGGTGTTGAGAATGCCAAAGCCTAGCCACTACACCACCAGGGATCCCCAAAATGTAGCTACTTTCATTTTCACCTATTGTGTCTACTTGCAATTTTAAAGATCACAGTACTCTGTTCTTTTAAATCAACATTTCTTGTGTTTTGTTTCAGATTAAAATTTTTACTTTAATTATTAATACTATACCATCACTTAAATGTGAGATAAGTAGTTTTCTAACACTTTGCTATGATAACATTAAAATTTTCTTTCTGCAAACCAGCAGTCTTTTATTTTCTGTATACTTAATAGTTGAACTTTCACTTTTATACTTATATAGTCATGCACTGCATAACAACGTTCAGGTTAACAAAAGATTGCACATATGGTGGTCACACAGATTATAAAGGAGCTGAAACAGTCCGTCTCATGACATCTAAAACATCTTAATGCAGTGCAACATGTTACTCACGTGTTTGTGGTGATGCTGGTATAAACAAATGTATTGGGCTGCCATCGTATAAAATTGTACACATACAATTAGGTACAGTGCATATTATTTTATGATAATAAATGACTATGTTACCAGTTTGTTTGCTATACTAAACTTTTTACTGATTTTAGTGCACTCTTTCTACTTATTAAAAAAGTTTGCTGTAAATCAGTATGGCATGTTATACTGGTAGCAGCCTCATACACCTTGTGCTTATCGCATCTCTTGACTGCATCATTTTCTCTTGTGCTTGACTTAATCTCATGTTGTTTTATAAATTTAGTATAGCCTAAGTGTACAGTGTTTATAAAATCTACAGTAGTGTACAGTAATGTCCGTCACATTCACTCACTGACTCACCCAGAGCAACCTCTGGTCCTGCAAGCTTCATTCCTATGTGCCCTATACAGGTGTACCATTATTTATCTTTTATATAGTATTTTTATTGTACCTTTTATGTACTTAGATACACAAATAATCACCACTGTATTACAATTATCTACAGTACTCACTACAGCAACATGGTGTATAGGCTTGTAGCCCAGGAGCAACAGGCTATACCACATAGCCTACATGTGTGGTAGGCTGTACCAGCTAGGTGTAAGTACACCTATGATAGATACACAATAACAACATTGCCTAATGATACATTTCTCAGAACATACTCATGTTGTTAAGTGGCACATGACTGTGCAACCCTTTTTTTCCCCAAAGGAGAATCTTCTGACTTTAAGTATAGTTAGTATACAATATTATATTAGTTATATCAGTTTCAGGTGTACAATATAGTGATTCAAGATTTTTTACATCTTACAATGTAATCATCCCACTAATTCTAGTAATCATCGGTCACTGTACAAGCTTATCACAATATTACTGACGATATTCCCCTTTACCTTTTTCATCCATCCCCTGTCCTTATTTATACATTTTAACAGCAATTTTATGCCATATACAGATTTTTATGTATCAGGAAATACACAAACTGCCAAATATTCAGTTTTCAAAGCATCACCATCTTTAAGAATAATATATGAATAATAATTTGAATATTTTATATTGTTGGACTTCAAAACTATATTCTTAGAAAGATGAATATGTGGAATATTGAGCACCACAATCCACTTCAAACAAGGCAGTTTACCTCATCTATTTACACTGGGTTCCCCAGAAAGGTATTATTGGAAAAAAGGGTTCTACTTTCAAGTCTGAAAACCTATTCAAACCTCCACCACTTTCAACCTATAATTAGGTGAGGGTAAGGGGGTGGGGTGGTGTCAGTCAAAAAAGACCCAGAACTGACACAGGGGTTACAATTAGCAGACAAGGACATTAAAATAGTTATTAACATTAACTCTATTACTGTATGCACACATACATAAAAAGGTAAGTAGAGACATAGAAATAACAGTGCTGTTTTACCAAATTTCTTTTGATGATGGAAATGCTAGTGAGCACTTGAAATGTGCCTAGTGTAACTGAGGAACTGAAATTTTAATATTTTCAATTTATTTAAATGTAGCCACATGTAGCATAGCTACCATAACGAATATCACAACTCTAAAATGTCTAGAAAAAGAAACCATCATAGTGAGGTTCTAAGTGGAATAATGGTTCATTTTTCCTCTTAGATTAGGATGATTAAATCTTATCAAAAGTAAGTCTGCACCACCAAAAGTAAACACAACCTCATTAACTTTTACTTCAATATCCCTCTAATAATTCTATCAATCCTTTATATTAAGTAATCCTATAATGTATGCTTGTGCTGCTGGTATTACTGCTGTTCCTCTTCACTCCTTCCTCCTTGGCACAAGGGGTACCTTGGTGGAGAAATACGAGAAGCCATGGTATATATTGGCCAAATCATGACGAGTTTTCAATATACTCTATTAATATTTCACAGAGCACTGAATACAGAGATGAACATATTAACCCGAAAAGAGAGAGCAAAAAATATGATAAGTCATAGGCACACAGAAGCAGGAATGGAACAGAATAGAATCCAAAAGGTAGGAGTAGTTCAAATTAGACACGGGCATGAATAATGTTTTGACAACAAAAATATAAGAAAATAACACCTGGTAAAAAAAGCTTTATGAGTAACAATAGTTTCAATTTTGAATTAGACAAAAACATTTAAATAAACAAAACTGAGGCATATTCTCCACAGAGAACAACTGAAGAGTTGGAAAAAACCTGACGAATGTCTTCTCAATATGAAGATATATTTTAAATACACAAAAGACATCATGATGCAGAATTCCTATTATGGGAGATAAATTTTAAATGTTAATTCTCTGGAATGGGTACACACTAACTAAATTAATAAAAGAAACAGCAGTAGAATGATAAAAAAACAACAACAAATATTTTATTGAAGTGGGGGAAGAAAATATACTTCATGTAAAATTTAAATATGCCTGGATAATGTGAAGGAGACATTTTTAAAATTGAGATGGAACTGAATATACAATAAAATTCAGAGACCTTAATTTCTCTAAAAAATCATCAAGTTGAACCCTATTTTAGGAAAAAATCCTTCCATGGTCATCTCTTTGTATATTTATAATCTTCCACCCACAAAGTCACGAAAAACTGCCTATACAACAATGACTGTTACTAACACAACCATTTCTCAAATGTTGTATCTCAAAATATGATGTAAAATTTTAACTATAATTTTAGTTTAAGTCAAGGGACAAAAATATTTGATATTCACCTAATCCTCTAGCAAGTGCGTCCATACACTGGCAAAGAAGTTACGTGAATGTTTTGGGATATTATGCTATTCAGAGAACAAGAGAATGAAACAGTAATTTATCAGCTTCCCATGGCTGTCAGAATAAAAGACACCTGGTACATTTTATATACGCAAACAGGCCTTCAATTTTGAATTCAGCTTTGGTGTAGAACTTTGAATAAAGAAAAAAATTATTATATTTTATGAAGCATCAATGCATTAAAAATTGATCAAAGGTAACAAAATAGAGAGAGTACTGGGAAGAAAGGCTATCGAAGAATAAACTAGGTCATTTGGGCTGTTTTTGGTTGCCAAGCAACTGGGATTTCTCACTGTTTCCCATATTCCAGTTTTTAAGAGTTTTATTAAATTGTTTATTTATTCTTTAAGACTTACACTAACATATTCAGGATTCACACTAATAAGAAAACTGCACGACTTACATAAAGGAAAATTAAAAGCTTTATCGAAAGACAGGAAACAAAACGTAACTTCCTTCTCAAAAGGATCAGAGAGCAATTAAATGTGTTAATTATATTCAAATTAATCTATAAAATACACCCAATTTCAATTGTATTTTTTGGGGTAGAAGTTATCAAAAGAATTATACTGTATCTGGAGAAGTAAGCGTATTAACCAGAAAGAGAGAGAGCAAAGAATGGGGCTTTGCCACATGATTTATTAAGTCATAGGGATACTGAATCGGGAATGGAACACAACAGAACCCCAAAAGGTAGTTCAAATTAGACACAGAGCGTACACCATGTGAGCAGCTCACTCATGAGGATAGACAGGGCCATGCAAGCAAAATGTGTAGGCATGCCCAACAAGTAAATATATGCATGTTGTAAGTAGGCGCAGCATGTGTATGGAAAACTAGAAGATGACAAACAACATGCTTCACATGAGTGGATAGTAAACGGGTTACTCAAAAACAACAACAACAACAACAACAACAACAAAAAAAAACCAAGAACAGGAGAAACTGGTCACTGAGAGTAAAAAAAGGCCAAAGCCCCATCCTTACATCCCACCTCAAAAATATGCCTATTAAAACAAATATTTACACATTAAATTAAGAATTAAAACATAAAAGTAGGAGAACATAGGTAAAAAAATATTTTTTAACTCTTGTTAGGGTAGGTTTTTATGAGTGGTACCAAAAACAGAAACTATAATACAACCTTAAGGTACCTGACTGTTAATAAAAAGGACAGCTACAAGGGCTGAGGCTCCAGAGTGGGAAATGGGGAGTCCGTGTTTAATGGGGACAGAACTTCGGTTTGGGAAGGTGAAAAAGTTCTGGAGACAGATGGTGGTGACGGGTTGCACAATGTGAATGTGCTTAATGCCACCACTGAAATATACACTTAAAAATAATTAAAATGGTAAATTTTGTGTTATACGTATGGGTTAAAAACCCACATTAAAAGAAATCACTATAAATACTTTACAAGTTATCCAATAAATGTTAAGTATCTATCATATTAACAAAGACAGGAAAACTGCTCATACATTATCAGTAGCACCCTAAGAGGGCCCATCTATACAGAAAGCAATCATGCAACATACAGGGTCCAGCACAAATAACACCCCTTTTTTTAATGAATTGGTAATCTATACCAAATCTTTCATTACAAAATCATAAGCATATAATTCTGCAACATAACAATATCACACTCAAGCACATTTTACGTGACATTTAGGTGAAATGTTCAAATTGTTGTCCACCTCTTGAGAGACATTCATAGATAGGGTCCAGCATTGCTTCTGTCAGACCCTGTGTAGCAAAACATAAAATCTGCATATGCTTAGTCCCAGCACTTTTGCTGCCATATATGAAGTAATAAGATAATGTTTCAAGTGTGCTAAGAATATCGCTACTGATGTGGGCCAAATAGAGCAGCCATCTCCCCACTTCACTAAAGACTCCTTTTCCTTGTTCTTTAGCTCTTAGTTTCTTTCACCTTTTCTTAATCGCTTTTCTTATCAATTTTCTCTGGCTCCTCACCCGGAGCAACAGACTTTCTATCCTGAAACCAGGTAGTGATAAGGGCTTTAAAACCTATTTCTCTGATCAATGCCTTTAAAGTACTAACTGAATTAATTTCTCCTAATCTAGAAACCATCAGGATACTAGCGGTGCCCCAACAAGGCTTCCAGCCCATCTCGACAAAGAAGTCAACATGGTGGATCTTGAGACCCCTTCTCCTTTAGATCAGATAGGGTGAGAGCTCCGTGGATCCCCGATAGGTAGGGACAACGACCATTTTCAGCAGGGAGCAGATACAGAAGGTGAGACCTTCAGCCCCTCAGCTTCCCATAGAGATTTGTGGGGATCACGTCTCCCAAGAGAGTGTGAGGAAGGTAGATAGAATAGGGAAATCTCGGGAACCCTCCCATGAGATTGGCCCTGCTGGAATAGTCCCCGCCTTGATACCACCCTTGCACTAGTGATACCTGCCCCAGGCTAGGCAGCCCCAGGAGGAAGTTCCAGGCAAATACAGGGAAGTTAGAGGACACAGGAAGCCCACCAGTTTGAGCCAGTTCCTAACACCTGCGAAGTGAGAGTTACAATGACCTTCATCTCACCTGGGCCTCATTGTACCATCATTGTAATGCCATACATATGCCCAGAAGTTCATTAATATCATTATAACAGACTGAACTCTGGGAAAGGGCATGCGTAGTCAGAAGGCGTTATGTAATAGGCCCATTGTCAATCAAGAGACCCCACTACGCCCAGAGGTGTCTCCCCTGAAGACTTAGGAGGAGATAAAAGCCCCAAAGCCTCGTTCATCGGGGCTTCTGAGCCACTTTCTTTGCTCGAGCCCGCTCCTACCTCTTTGGAGTGTACTTTCTCCTCAATAAACTATCTTTTTGTTTCACCACTTTACTTTTGCATGTGTCTTGTTCAATTCTTTGCTCGAGATGCCAAGAACCTGGACAACGTGTCGAAGAGGACACTCCATTTTCCGGTAACACTACCACACTATTTGTAAAAGCATAAAACTGGAAACAATCTCAATGTCTATTATCAAGAAAATGGGTAAGTTATAGCTGTCCTCCAGAAGGGAGTATTATGCAGTTATTTAGAAATTATCAAGTAATTCAATATTTGTTCTCATGAAACAATGTCTATGATATATTATAGTGAAAAATAATAGCTTTCAAAATACTAGAGTTCCAATGGTATAAAATTATATACATAGATAATAATACACTTGAATAGAGAAGGAAGACCCATGAAAACATTAATTAGTTAATTTTGGGTAACTAGATTGCTTTTTTGCTACTTTTCTGAATTGTCTGAATGTTTTGCCATGAGAATGTATCCTACTTATAATTTATAAGGCACTTTTTCATTTAAAAAAGTCTATACTATTTTAAAATATTTAACGTTTCATATATTCTTAAACTTATATAGTTTATTATATGACATTAGTATCTCCTAGAACAAGTTAAGGATTACATACAGGAAATGTCACTCTTTTTAGAAATATGGAAAGCTGTAATTTAAATTCAGCAGCTTGCATTCTAAATAACCTTCAACACAGAATCAAAGAGATGGAGTTCTTTTGCCTAGAGGAAGAGAACTTAACATAAAAAAACCTTTCTTAAAATGTACTTGTCTCGTGGATAACCTTTTTCTACCTTTAAGTAACTTCAAATTACTATTTTAACTACTTAAAAATCAACCTGGAGAAACACAAAAGATTCAGTATGAACTATTATCAAAATAAAAATTAGAAAATGAGGTAAGAAATGCTGACATGCCACATTCCATATTCATCTTGAAGAGTTATAAACCATTTAATGAACATATTCACACAAATTCTTATTAACATCTTAAATTCAGTTACTTAACATCACAATAGAAGCATCACTTAACTTCTTAATGCTTTTGTTATATATTCTGTAAAGAAATGACTTCCAAAGTTCCTTTCAGATCTGAGGTTTTAAGAGATACATAACCATGTTACTGTTTTTCTTGGGAAAACAGTTAAGGGAAAACTAAGTACCATTTTTTAACACTGTAACTTCAAATATGTTTCAAAATGCCTTCACTTTCTTATATTTAAGCCTTCAGGTTAAGAATTTACATACACAATCTTTACTAATAAAGCAATCCAAGATGAAGAAAAATACGTGGTTTTTTTTCCTCTGAAAACCAGGAAGCTAATATTAAGTTATTACATATCATGTATTCTTGTAACTATTTTTACAAATGCCTTTAATACTTACAGCTTGATTAGGTAGATTGTCAGTCTTAAGTTCTCTGTGATTGGAATACTGAATAAAAATAGGCTGGCTTCGAAGGTGAGGTGTAACAGGAGTGTAATAATTCACCATAGTAACAGCAGCTTCCTCAGAAGCCATTTCTAAGAAAGCCTGCAAGAAACACAAGAAGGTAAAGTGAAAGCTCATATTTTTGAAAGACAGTTAAGAACTATTTTGTCATTCTAGTTTGCTCTCCACTGATGCATTCGCAACAGAAATATTGCCTCCAAGAGGATGAAAAGATTTTTGCTTCAAGTATATCACTGATACTAACTGAAAACATATTTGAAAAGTTGGGTTCAGTAAACGATTGGGATTGGGAAATTGATTAAATGATTTTATGTAGTTTTTGGTTTTTCTCTTAGGTTTTTTCTAAATCAAGAAATAATTTAAAAAGGCAAAAAAATAAACGTGTATATCACCACTGTAAATGGATGCTTCCAGGTATTGGGATTTAATAGTTCTTTCCTAAAAAATTCTCAAACAGAGAAGAGGAATAACGATTTGTTCTTGTTTATCCTTCGATAAAACAACTGTTTATGAATACATTTAATTAGAGGATTCAGGTTCAGAGGCTTAATTGTTCAAAGTAAGGAAACAAGAGAGCTTCCAATATTAATATCCTTTCTTTACTACAAGAGAGCATTTAATTAGCAAGCACACAGTATCTAATCAAATTATGTGTAAAACATTTATAATTTACAAAATATGTATTTTTAACAACAAAATTTACTGAATACAGGAAATGGCAAGCATCTATAAACCAAACTCCTTACATATTGTTTAGTGTTTCCACTTGGCAAACATTCCAGGCAAAGGAATATTATTAATTTGACAAATGTTAATTATGATACTTAACTGAAATCAATTAAATGAACTAACAATATTCTATGAAGTTATAACATTAGCCAGATGACAGTATTCAAATACCATTAATTAATTAATTGACCCACAATAAATAAGTAAAATTCCACTATCTTCAAGGAATAAAATAGACTTCAAGTTGTGTGTACTATCTATCTAAAGGGTATAAATGTCCATGACACACTTTAAATCCACTATCCAATTCTATCAGTAATATACTTTTTCTAATTTTTCTAAGGAAAGATAAAAATGATCAAGGTAAAAATAGCGCTGACAATATTTCCTGTTTTTTTTTTGTTTTTGGTGGTTCCCTGGCTGAGAATTGAACCCAGGCCGAAGCCTAGCCATTACACCACCAGGGAACCACATTTCCTGTTGTTTTTAATAATAATCTTTTCAACAAAAACGTTTTGAACTGTATTCAAATAATCACTGAGGAGAGGGTATCTTTCTGCAAACTCTTTACATGTTGCAAACTAACTCAACATATAACATCAGTCACACAAAGGAAAAGCTAAACAATGTCTCTGGAAATACTACATGATTCTCGTCATAGGAAGTGTTTCTTAAAAGTATATAGAACCTAAAAATTCATATGTAAAAATAATTTTTCCACATGCAGTCTGATAAAAGATTTATGTTTTTCTAAAGTATCCAGTCAAAAAGATCAATTTTCATAATGTGGGGGGAAAAGTAAGTCAAAGGTCACTCACTATCCAGACAGACGGGTGAAAACAATCCTCACTGTGCCCTGAACACTCTACCTCCGAGTACCATGGGAAAGATCACGCCTGAAAGTAATTCTAGTGACTCATACCAGAACCTCTTGCTGAAGTATATTACTAACAAGATACTTTTGAAACAGAATTTATAATCAAAAGACAAGCAATTAACATAACAGTCAATTAGCCCTACTGAGACCCAGAAACAACAGTAGAGACAAAGGAAACTATGACATCACTGCTGCCTCTGACAGCCATTTGACATAATGTACGAGACATACTACTGAAACGTGGTAATATATATTGCAGCCATTAGACCTGGCCATACTATTCTCAATAGTAGCAACTGTGTTAACATAAATATCTAAGTACACACACTATCTCCAAAAGATGTAAGATGAATGTTTAAACATGACAAGGGCTGAAAACTAAGACATGTTATTTAATTTCTACAGATCTTAATAAGCTCATCTAATTTAAACAGGGATGTTAGTTCACAAAAGATAGGGGCCTGAATCAGACATCATCATGCAATCTCTAGGGACTATCATTAATCAATTTATTTATAAACATAATGTGTTTCTTAAATTTATTATTTATGAAAAGTGTAAGAAACATAAGGACTTATCGCAATGTACTACACAATGTCTAGGGCCTAGATTTGTTGTCCTCTTTTGAACAATGCTCTCAGTGTAAAAGATTTTCAGGACAACCAAAACCTAAGAAAGAACTAAACAGAGCATACCAGTGGGGTATGAGTTGGAACAAGGAAGCACGTGATTATTCAAATCAATATAAGTATTATATTTTTGTCATGATCACCATAAAAGCAAGTTTCCTTATTCATCTTAGGAAAAATCTATTAACTTCTGAAATGAAGAACCTCTTACAGTCTCATTCAAATTATTAAAAAAGCCACATATTAATTCTACAACTAAAATATATTAAACATTTCTACATAATTTTAGAAAACGTAAATGTTCTTTAATTTGCCAAATGAAGTATAATTTATATTCTCTCCTCATGGTCTTCTGATAATCACAGGATATTTTCATAAACCATTCTGTAATTAAGTATATATAGTATGTATTTGTTTTAAGGAGAAAAAAGACAAGTCAATGAATAAGAGATAATCCTGTTTCCTGTGTTAATATTTTTATTTGCTGCTTCCTGACATACAAAAAAAAATCTAATTTAAAAACTATTTCATGTAAATAGAATGAAATTTAAAATTTAAGAAAATAAAATTAATTTTTTAACACTATTACCCAGAGATAATCACAATGGGTCAATCTTTAAATATTACATACCTGGCTTTTTCCTTTCAACATCAAAAGATTAGTTACTTTGCCAAATGGTAGACCTAATGATATGACCTCTGCTTCGGTGACATCACTTGGAATTTTGCGAAGATGGAGAACACGGGAAGGTGAACAGGGAGGTCTATCTCCTTTAAATTTCTTGTTGTCATTCCCATTAGCTAAAAAATATAAAAATTTAAAAAAATTACAGAAACTAATTTGGGTTGACACACTAATATTAACCATATTGTCACATATGACCCTCCAAGAGTTATAGGTTTTGAAAATTAGGGAATTATGGGGTGGATGGGGAGAGGAGAGAGGGACAGTGAAAAAGAAAGCCATCCATCTTTCAGTGAATGGGTTTTGGAATTTTTCACTACAGGTTAATACATTTTTTAAAAATTTAAGTGTGATAGTTAAGGAAAATACTGGGTAAATTAATTAATTACATATTTAGAGGTAACAAATACCTCAAAATAGTCAACTATTTGCTGTAAAACAGAGAACATTTATAATGTCTTTAAATGTATTTTTAAAGATATTTTTCTAATTTGTCCTACTGCTAATTTAGTAAGAACAATAACTTTTAGGGAAGACTGCAATAGAAATTTTAAATTTAACCATTCTAAAGGGATTTGGATTTGAGCTGTATGTTTATGAAAATTAAGTTTATTTCTCAGGGGTGATATATTTTTTACTAATCTATTTTTTAAAGTTTTTTTTTTTAGAAGCTAAACTACGTTTACCCAGGCTAACCTTATTCCTTATTATAAAACAGAAGTTCTTAACAGAAGCAAAATTGCCTTGTTGGAAATGCAAATTTTCAGCCCCACCCCAGATCTACTGAATCAGAAACTAGGGGTGGATCCCAGCAACCGGTTTTTACAAGTCCTCCAGTTGATTCTGATGTAACCCAAAGTCTGAGAACCACTGTTGTTAAAATAAAAAATCCATTATCCCAATTCACGACTAAATTATATTTAAATCCTTTGAATACTGACAATAACTAGAACTGACAAGCCTATAACAAATACTCAAATTTATGTCCATAAGATTCAGAAACGTTTTCCCCCAGAAATAGCATCATGCAAAACTGAATGCAAATTATCTGAAAGCCAAGTGTTTCATTAGTGTTTTTTTAAATAATAAATAGCATAAACAGCACTATTAGGAAGAAAATACAATTTTTCCAAATGCCTAAAATAGTCATTTTTCCAAACACTAATGGAACTGTGCAATCAGATGTCTATGATCCTAAATAAACAAATTTCATGTAGATGACATAAAAATTATGAGGCAATTCTGTGACATGAATTCAACTTGCTTACAAGTGAACAGGTTGACTTAATACCCAAACCAGCACTTTCTCCCAAATTCTCTGTTCCTGAATGCAGGCAGCATCCTACCTAGCCCCAAGAGGCTATCAATTCCCAGAGGTTCTTACAGCTCTATGCCTGTATGTAGCAAATGCTTAAGCCAGATTGCAGAAAATAATAGGCAGTCAAATATTTATTGGGAATTAATCTGGGAGGCAAGAAATTCCTTTTCTTCTTTCTCATCAATCACCATGAAATACTGATGTTTCCCCCCAAAATGACTGATTACATTTTCATCTCCATTCCCAATGTCACCAACCTCATCTACGATCTTGCCTCCTCTAGTCACATGCTCCTCAACCCCATTCAGATCCAACATTATCAACCTAAAACAGTGCATCATGCCATTATCCCATTCTACAAACCCTGGCAGGCTTCAGACTACCTAAAATGTCCATTTAGTTTCTACTTTTCACACTGCTTTTATTTACACTGCCCCATATGAGTTGACACAAAAATTTACTTAGTTAAATCTTAATTATTTTAACATAAAAAGACAGAGGTTCAGAGATTAAACTATTTCTGTACACTGATAGCAAGGGAAAAATGTTATAATTCAAACTAATGTTTAAAGGTAATCTTTTTTTTACCACAAAAGTCTCAGTCTTACCACTCTTTACAAATTTTCAAAGTATGTGCAGATTTATTTTGATGATAATGATTAACATTGTCACTGGATTAGATTATTAAACATCATATCCTGGATAGAAGTGAAAGCCAACTATGGAGTGCCTTTTTGTATCCTCCCTGAAGGCCTAGGTGGCTAGACAAAAATATTATCACCTTGTGCTTTCTTAACCAGAACAAGGTGTTAAAAGACTGGATCCTAAAAGCACGAGGTTTTTATCTTTTCCCCTAGACTATTGCAAAATGAATGGAAGATTAATTCTGATAAAAAAATGTTCTATTATAAATCACCATTTTAGGTTAACTGTTCTGCATTATAAAAGTGCCTGAGCTATGTTATGAGGATGGGCTATGAAATCTGACTTCCTGATTGGAGCAAGTTAAACCTGACATAACTGAGCCTCAGAGTTTTCTCCTAAAATAAGTGTAACAGGGATATTTTGAAATTAAATCACATAACATATTTAAATGTTAGGTGTGATAGCTAGTACATAGTGATCAATAATATATGTCTAGATTTTGTTATATGTTTTACCTAAAAACTATGTTTTTTCTACTTTTTGTTGGTAAAATAATGATTGTAGGTGATAGTCTTTTTTTCTCTTGCTGTCCTTACTTTGCAAAATTGAAAATTGTATTATTTTACAAAATCTAAAAATCTAAGAACTACTCATCTAAATAACCCCGAAAAAGACTGTATCTAAAAAGATTTAATAAATATAATAATCTGAAAGTAGAAAATACATCTAAAGCAATCATATGGCCAAAATTTAATGAAAGTCAACAGGAAACAAGGAAATTCTAATGCACGGAACACATAACTTTAAAGAATTATTCTCTGTATAAAAGAATACACTACAGCCCTTTCAAAAATTTTATTATGAAAATAAGCATTTAACATATTTAGTTTGTATAAATCTTGTATTTTATTGAACATATGGAAAACTACTGAGTGCCTACCACATATTAGTCATGTTCCAAAGCCACTGGACCTGGACTTTTTAATTATTAATTTCACTTTTAAAATAGGTATAGGGCTATTTAGGTTTTCTATTCTTTTTGCACCAGTTTTAGTAATTTGTGTTTTTCAAAGAATTTGTGCATTTCAATTAAACTGTCAAACTGTTTATAAAAATTGTTCATAAACAATAAATTTACTTTTTTACAGTTCTGGAAACCAGAAGTCCAAAATCAGTATGGTCGTTTTCTAGTGAAAACTCTTTTCCTGGCTTTCAGACAACCCCCTTTCCACAGTATCCTCAACATGGTAGGATGGAGAGGAAAACAAGCTTCCTGTTTCCTCTTCTCATAAAGACATGAATCTCATCATGAGGGCCCTATCACATAGGCCTCATCTTCAAATACCATCACACTGGGGTTAGGGCTTAAATATATGAATTTTGAGGGTACACAAACATTCAGTCCATAACAATATTCTTTAAATGCCTACAGTATCATTTTTGATATTGGTAATTTCTGTCTTCTCTCTTTATTTTTGTCTACCTAGAAGTTTATTAATTTTATTGATCTTCAGTCATACACCACTTAACGACAGGGATACATTCAGAGAAATGCATCATTAGGCAATTTCATTTTTGTGCAAACATCACAGAGTGTATGATAAGAGCACACTACTGCAGTTTTATGTGCTACACTCTTACATGACTGGCGGCACAGTAGGTTTGTTAGTGTCAGGATCACCACAAACATGTGAGCAATGCATTACATTACAACATCACTAGGTGATAGGGATTTTTCAGTTCCATTATAATCTTAGGAACCACTGTCATACAATATGGCTTATCATCAACTGAAACACTATGATACAGACCACAGTACTATATTAAAAAACTATTGATTTTCAAGTTGACGATGCACTGTAGAATTGTATGCCTGAAAACTATGTAATCCTTGCTAACGGATGTCACCCCAATAAGTCTAACAAATAAAATTGAATTAAAAAAAAAACTATTGATTTTATTAATTTTTCTCTACCGTTTTTCTATGTCATTAATTTTCACCCTTATATTTAATATTTTCCTTCTATTTACTTGGGGTTTAACTTGCTTGTCTTCTTATGTTACGCTTAGTCGATTAATTTTAGAATTTTTTCCCAATATGAACATGTAAAGCTGTAAATTTCCTTCTAAGAACAGCTCTGATTAAACTTGCCTTGTGACTTCTTACTTAATCCATGGGTTAAATGTTACTTTTTTTCTAATAAGTGAAAATTTCCTCCCCCAAATATTTGAGAATCATGCTTTTATGATTTCTAATATAATTCTAATGAAATGAGAACTCTAAATGATTTTAATGCATTCATATTTACTGAGACTTGTTTTAAGACCCAGTATGTACATATAGCCCTTCTTGGTGACTACTTCATGGGAACTTGAAAAGAATGTGAATTCTGATGGTGGTGGTGAGACTGACTATTTCATATGTTAATTAGGTCAAGTTTGTTGATTCTGTTAAAACCTTTGATATTAGAGGATCTACAAACTTTTTCTCTTTTTTTGGTGGTTCCCCAGCTGGGGATCGAACCTAGGTCGCGGCATTGAGAGCGCCGAAGCCTAGCCACTACACCACCAAGGAATCCTACAAACTTTTTCTTAAAGGGCCATATAAGTATCTTAAGACTGGGCCATACAATGTTTATCACAACTATTAATCTCTGCACTTGTAGTAAGAAAGCAACTACAGGTAATGCATAAATAAATGAGTGTGACTGTGTTGAAATAAAATTTTATTTTATTTGAATTTTATATAGGTTTCACATATCAAAAGATACTGTTCTTTGGGTTTTGTTTTTTTTTTGTTTTTTTGTTTTTTTTAATGTGGGTAGTTCCCTGGCTGGGAATCGAACCCAGGCCGCAATCTTTAGGGCTTGTTTTTTTTTAACCATTTAAAAATGTAAAAGTCAGTCTTAGTCTTAGATCATGGGCAATACAAAAATGGCCAATGGGGTGTATTTGACCGACAGACCAGTTTGCCAACAACTGCTCTGTATTCTTATGCTATCTATCAATCAGTGAGGGAAGAGTGATGAAATCTCCAGCTATACTTGTGGATTTATCTATTTCTCCATTTAGTTCTTTAGTTTTAACATGATATATTTTGAAGTTCTGTGATTAGGCGACTCTGTATTTAAGATAATATATACATTTATGAAGAAACGTAAAATAAAATGGAAAATGATAAAATAATAAAATGGAATGCAAAGAAATATTTAAAAGAAAGCAAGGGAACAAAAGAAAAAAGGAACAAACAATATATGAGACAAATAAAAAACAAACAGCAAAATGAGACTGAAATCCAACCATGTCAACAATTATATTAAGTGGAAAAGGCATAAACTTTATGCCATAAAGCTTATTCCAATTAAAAAGTAGAGATTATCAATCTGGATAAAAGCAAGACTCAATTCCATGATATGAATAAAAAACCTATTTTAAACATAAAATCTCAGGTTACAAACAAAAGGATTGAAAAAGATAAATATGTCAGAACTGATCATAAAAAAATCTACAGTTATATCAGACAAAGTAGATTGTCAGGAAAAGGGATAAAAAGAGACATTTCATAATGATAAGGTGTCAATTTATCAAGGAAACATAATATGTCACCCAGAAAAGGCATATATAACATACACATAAAAGGCAGATAATCTCCGCTTTTAAACTGGAATCTTATACTCTACTTTTTGCTTAAGTGTCTACTCGGGAGTTAAATCAGTATGCATCTTACACTTACCACAAGCCTACATTCAAATAATATTGTAACACCTAAGGTAGTATTAATGTAAAAACTTTTCTGTGCTCCTAATCATACCCTATGTGCTATTGTCAACCTTTACTTTTCGCATATACCAAAATACATTATTTTGTTCTAAGTAGTCAATTATCTTCCTTTTCTTTTTGCATATTGTTTTTATTCACTTAATGAATCTTGCAGAGCTTTCCAGAGAGGATGCAATACTTTTCCAATTTTATTTGCTGCAGTAAAATACACGTAACATAAAACTCACTATCTTAACCATTTTTAAAGGTACAATTCAGTGGTGTTAAATGCATTCATCATGCCGTGCAACTATGACCACCATTCATGCCCATAAATTTTTTCACCCACTGAACAGTAAACCCCTATTTGCTCTTTCTTCCAGCCCCTGGCAAACACCATTCTAATCTGTCTCTATGATTTTGACTACTCTAAGTATCCTTTCTCATTTTGTTTTGTGCATGTTCTCTATCCAATCTCTGTGGTTACCACAGGAATTACACTGAACATCCTTAAAGTTACAACACTCTAATATGAATTTTTACCAGCTTAATTTAAATAACACACACAAACTGCTCTTTTACAGCTGTCTGCACTCCTTTCTGTTGATGTCACAAAATTACATCTTTAGACACTGTGTGCCCAGAAACACAAACTAAAAATTCTTTTAAATTAATGTCTTCTAAATAATGTTGAAAACAAAATGTGAAGCTACAAACCAAGTCACTTGTTAGTTTTTAGATAAAATTTAATTTTTCTTAAAAAAATGTATCTCTTGACTTTACCTTAGATGTGTTATACATAAATTGTCTTGTTTTACAATTCAATTTATTTAAACTAAAAACCAAAAACACCTCTGAGTTTTGCTAAATACAGCATTCTTTGACAGGCTGCAAGTTTTACTCTTTTAGCACTCTGAACACAATGACACACTGCCGCACCGCCTCCAAAGTTCCTGATGAGAAATCTGCCCATATTCTTACTGAGGATCACTTTATGTGACAAGTCAATTCTCTCTTGCTGCATTCAAGATTCTCTGTCATAACAAACAAACAAACAAAACAGAAACAGATCCACAGAAACACAGAACAAATTGATGTTACAAGGGGGCTGGGTGAGACAGGTGAAGGGATTAAGACGTACAAACTTAAGTTACAGGAGAGTCAAGGGATGTAAAGTACAGGATGGGGAATACATGTGTAGCCGATGGTATTGTAAAAACTGTATAGTGTCAGGTGGGTACTTGACTTATTGGGGAGCACTTTATATGTTTTATAAATGTCTAACCACTACAGTGTACAATTGAAACTAATGTAAAATAATATTGGATGTCAACCATAAGTTGTACAATTGTACACTTATTGGGTTTTATCACTTTGTGAGTTATGTAAATGATCACTATGTTGTTCTGTATGCCTGAAACTAATAAAAAATTAATAATAAAAAAACAGAATGGCAAAAAAAATCTTTATATTGCCTTTTGAAAGTTTAATTATAATGTGTCTCAGTGTGGGTCTCATTGAGTTCATCTTACTTGGAGTATACTAAGCTTCTTAAATGTTTATATTCATGTTTTTCATCAAATTTGGGAGTGTGATAACTGAAAATCAGATTCTTCTACTTCTACAGGATTTTCCAGGTTTTATTACTGTCTTTATTTACTGTTTTTCTTTTTCTGATTGTTGTACGGTAGGCTGTCTTTTCCTGGGAATGTACTACAATTCTTTAATTTCCTCCGTAGATGCAGTTGTTTTTTAATGTTGTAGTGTTTAATGTTGTAGCGTTTAATGTCTGGCTCCCAAAAGGAAATAAATAGGAAAAATGAAGTGGGGGTGGGTGGTCATGGTAGGGAAGAGTGCTGGCCCTTTAAATCTTCAGGTAGTCACTCAGGGCGGGGCTGGGTGTCTGGCTTACACCACCACCAGAGATGCAAGGACAATGCTGCCTGCCTCTTTGTTTGCAACCTGTGTGATCAGGAGCAATTACCTGTCAGAGCACAGATCCCCAAAAGTTAATGGACAAGGTACTTCTGCCCACCTTGGCTCCCACAAGCTATTTTGTAAGTTGCTCTTGACCTGTGATTGGGGTGGGGAATGGGTAGCTGCTACTGTGCTCAGAGTTAAAATTGACCAAAATTAACCACCATTTATTTACATTCCAAGTCTTTCCCTGAAACATGCAAGCCTTCAACATACTCAAGAGTTCAAAATTAGTTACAGATTCTGACAAGGCAATTACTGTCTAGGTAGAAAGTCAGATTAGATTCCTGGTGTTTCTTCCCCCACCAACTTCCCAGAATCTTCCCTCATTTATCTTTTAAATTAACAAGAAAAAAAATGAGGGAGAAGAGTAATGTATCCTCATAATTACCACTTGGTGTAGACCCCACTTTCCACCTGGTATCACTTTGCTTAAGTCAGAAGAATTTCCTTTCCCATTTTGTAAAACGGAAGCCTGTTAGTAACAAACACTTTCAGCTCTTAAGTGCCTCAAAATAAGGCTTTAACTTCATTTTTGAAAAATATTTTAAATGACACAGATTTCCAGTTTGAGTATTTATTTTCAACGTTGCTCCATTATCTTCTGGCTTGCCCAGTTTTGGGCAAGAAATCTATCATACTTCCTCTGAATAAAAGGTGACGTTTTTCCTCTGGCTACTTTCAAGATTTGTTCTGCATTCCTGGTTTTCAACAAGTTGATTATGATGAGCCTTGGTGTGGTTTTCATTGCGTTTATCCTGCTTGTGGCTCCTTGTACTTTTTGGATATGTGGGTTTATAGTTTCCACCACATTAGGAACATTTTTAGTCATTATTTCTTCAGATAAACTTATGTTTTCCCACCCCCATCTTTTTCCCTGGCATTTCAATTATATCTTACTACCTAATATTGTTTTACAGGTTATTAAGGCTCTGTGCATTTTTCAGTCTTTTTTTTTTTTTTTTGGTCTGTGTGCTTTTGTTTCTGTTGCTGTTTTCAAATTCATTGATCACTTCTTCTGCAGAATATAATGTTAATGCCATACCAGCTATTGTTTTCAGACATTAAAATTTTATCTCTAGAAGTTCCATTTGATTTTTTTCATTTTTCTCCTTGTTATGCTGTTTTACTTCAAACCTTTGAACATACTTTTAAGAACTGTTTGAAAGTCTAAATCTGCTAATTTCATCTTCTCTGCCATTTTCTAGGTCCGTTTCTGTTGACTGATTTTTCTCTTGATCATGCATGACAATTTTGTTGTTCTTTACATGGCTGGCAGTTTTTGATTGAATGTACAACATTGTAAGCACTAGAATTTGTTTTATCCCTATAAAGTGCCAGGCTCTTTTCTGGAAAAAAGTTCATTAATTTCAGATTAGGTAAGTGTTTTGGAACTTGTTTTTAAGCTTTGTTAGCATGGGTTTAGAGTAGGCTACAGCTTATGGACCCTGAGAAAGAAAGTATCTACTAAGAAGGGCTCCTGATGGCTAACTGGGATAAAACTAAAAAACTACCACCACCACCACCACCATCAATAACAAAAACAAACCAACAACAACAACAAAAAACAGTCTGCGGCCATTTCTAAACAGGGGCCTCTCATGCAAACTACACTTTAGGGAGAAGCCTGCACTTAACTGCCTGCCTGCACTGTGCTCCCCACATCTGAGCCAGCCCTTATAAAAGAGTTCCTATTTCCACCAAAAGGACTGCAGCCTTCCCTGTCCAATCATAGCTGCACACCTATATCCCACTAGCATCTTCCCTGACCAGTCAGAGCAGCTCCATTCTGACTAATCAGGACAGTGCCTTTTGGACCAATCAAACTGCGAGGATTTGGAGTCCTTATTTGCATTAGCACAAACCAATCAGTGACCAAGGGCAGGAACTTCTGTCTAGGAAGTCAGCTTCTGTCTGGCTCAGAGTGCCCTTTCCCTTTCCACCTAAGACTATGTTCTCCAGCTGAAGTTGAAAACACCGAAGATGAAACACCAAAGATGTCTCTCTGGACCAGAGTGGAGAGCAGACAAAGAAGGGCAAGGCACACAAGACCAGACCAGCCCTGAGCCAAGCAGACCTGTCCAGCCAGAGAGGGGCCTGGCCTCAGGGCCACCTTGCAGCCTGCTGCTTCATAACTGAGCTGTGACACTACTGAGCTGTTCCACAACCTTGCTGTATCACAGCCTGTTTGCACTGAATAGTTTACTTCTCGCTGCACACCAAATGGGAGATTCCTGTTGGTGTTGATACCACCAACCACTGGCTGACAAGCTGGTGTACCCCTACTGGTAAGGCATCTGTGGCTTAATATTTAGCAATAGATTCAAAGGCAAGTTTCTGAAGCACTTTTCTCACAGAGCTGCCATTTCTCCCATATTCTACCCCC
>PVJL010001793.1:0-11499 GCA_004026885.1 Lyroderma lyra
TCACAGAAATAAGAGAAATAATCCTAAAATTTATGTGAAACTACAAAAAATTCATAGAGCCAAAACAATTTTTAAATTTATTATTTAATTGCATTTTTTCCAATTACATTTGATGTACAATATTAGTTTCAAGTGTACCACATAGTGATGAGTCATTTATATCTTACAGAGTCATCATCTTGATGAATCTGGTAACCATTTGACACCATACATAGTTATTACAATATGAATATTATTGACTGTGTGCCCACCCCATGCAGTACTTTACATCCCTATGACTATGAAGTTATATTTCTAAATCTGTATTCCTTTTCACACACCCCTCAAACCCCTCACTTATCTGACAACTATCAAAATGATCTCTGTATCTATGAGTCTGTCTCTGTTTTGTTTGTCTGTTCATTTTGGTCTTTAGACTCCAGATATAAGTGAAATCATATGACATTTGTCTTTATCTGTCTGGCTTACTACAGTCAGAATGATAACCTCTAGGTCCAATCAAGTTGTTGTGGATGGCAAAAGTTCATTTTTTATGGCTGAGTAGTATTCTACCATATATATATTATGCCACCTTTTCTTTTTTTACATTCAATATTATTTTATATTAATTTTATGTGTAGAGCACAGTGGTTAGGCATTTATATAATTTAAGAAGTGATTCTCCTGACTAGTCTAATGACTACTTGACCCTATGCAGTATTTTACATCCTTATGACTATGAATTTGTACATTTTAACTTCTTCCCCTTTATTCATCCATAACCCCAATCCAGCTCCAATCTGGCAACCATCCAAAAGTTTTCTGTATCTGAGTTTCATTCTGTTTTGTTTGTTTATCTTGTTCTTTACACCCATGTATAGTGTAATTAAATTGCATCTGTCTTTCTCTGACACTTCACTAAGCACAATACCCTCCATGTCTTTTGATTGGAATTTTTAATCCATTTAAATTGAAGGTAGTTTTTGATAGATATGTAGCTATTGCCATTTTATTACTCATAATTTTGCTCTTTTGTTTCACCTTAAAGTAGTCCCTTTAACATTCCTTGTAATTCTGTTTGGTGGTGATGAACTCCTTTAACTTTTTCTTGTCTGGGAAGCTCTTTATTTATCCTTCAATTTTGAATGATAGCCTTACTAGATAGAGTAATCTTGGTTGTAGGTCCTTGCTTTTCATCACATTGAATATTTTCTGCCACTCCTCCTGGCCTGCAAAGTTTTTGTTGAGAAATCAGCTGACAGTCTTAGGATTCTCTCCTTGTCTTTAACCTTTGCCATTTTAATTATAATGTGTCTTGGTGTGGGACAATTTGGGTTTATCTTGCTTGGGAATCTCTGTGCTTCCTGGGTTCGCATGTCTATTTACTTTGCCAGGTTAAGAAAGTTTTCAGTCATTATTTCTTCAAGTGCATTCTCAATTACTTGCTTTCTCTCTTCACTTGCTGATACTCCTATGATGCTAATGTTGTTACTTTTGATTTTGTCCCAGAGGCTTCTTAAATTATCTTTTTTTTTTTTGGATGCCTTTTTTTTCTGTTGTGATTGCATGGTTTCTGCTATCTTTTCTTCCAAATCACTGATTTAACCCTCTGCTCCATCTAGTCTACTGGTGATTCTTTCTACTGGTGAATTTCAGTTATTCTATTCTTCACTTCTGACTGATTCATTTTTATGGTTTTTATGTCCTTCTTTATGCTTGCTGCCTTTCTGTTGATGTTTTCACTAATTTCCTTGAGCACCCTTATAACCATTGTTTTGAACTCAATGTTTAATAGGTTGCTTGCTTCCATCTCTTCTAGTTCTTCTTCTGGAGTTTTCTGCTGTTCTTTTTTTTTTTTTTTTAGATTACATTTCTTTGTTTTCTCATTTTGGATCCTTCTGTGTGTTTGTTTCTGTTTATTAGGTAGATTTGCCATGTCTCTCAGTATTTCTGGATAGCCTAGGTGCTCAGTGGGGCCTTGGTAATATCTCCCTGGTCACTTGTGCTGGGTGGTCCTATAGATTCTTGTTTGGTGTCAATGCTATGCCTGAAGCAAAATTCTCAGAGCACACTGATTCCAGTCACTGCCTTTCTGGGACCTGTGTACTTTGATAGCTTTCCAAGAAAGATTGCAATGTGGATGGGGCTGCCTGCTCACCAGAGAAAGTGTCCCTGGTCTTGGCAGGAATGGGTGATGTGGGGTCCCATTGAGTCAGTGGAGTGGAATGATCTGAGCTCACCAGATCAATCAGGTTCACATTTGGCCATGTGTAGGTGAGTGCCACACAGGAAAGATGACATCCATCAGCCAGCAGCATGAGGGGAAGACCCACTCAGAAAAAAAATGACAACTGTCCTCTAGCCCTTTCTCCCAAGCCACACACCTCAGTCTTTTCCCCATATGCCTCCAATGTCCTGTGAGTAATCATCTCTTTGCCAGAGCCCACAGTGTGAGTGCCCACAAGTGAGTGAGTCTGTGCAGGCAGTTTAAGAGGATGTCTGTATTTCCCATAGTCTTTCATCCCAACTGGACAGTTGGAGTCTCCACTGTTTTTTATAGTAAGATGTTTCGGGGCTCCTCTTCCCAGCTCCAGTACTCTGTACTGAGGAGTCTGGTATGGGGCTGGGAACCCTTGTTCCTCCTGTGGGAACCTCTGCAGCTGAGATATTCCTCCTGATAGAGATCGCCACCAGAGGTTTGGCTTGTTTTGCATTTGTGCCCCTTTTACAAGTCTGAATGTGGCCTCCTCTTCTTTGTATCCTTAGTTACGAAACTTCTGTTCAGCTATACTTCAGATGGTTTGCCAGGTTGGTTGTTCTATAATCTAAAGAAAAAAGAACAAAGTTGGAGGTATCATGCTACCTGATATCAAACTTCACTATAAGCCTATAATAATCAAACAGCATGATACTGACAAAAACATAGGTATATAAATGGGATAAAATGGAGATCCTAGATGTAAACCCACACTTATATGTTCAACTAATCTATAACTAAGGAGGCAAGACTATACAATGGGGTAAAGGCAGTTTTTTCAATAAATGGCATTCAACATACTAAACAGATACATGCAAATAAATTAAATTAAATCACTTTCTTACACTATATACCAAAATAAACTGAAAATGAATTAAAGATTTAAGTGTTAGACATTAAGTCATTAAATGTCTAGAAAAAAATATAGGCAATAAACTCTTTGACATTGCTCTTAGCAGTTTTTTTATGTGTCTCCTCAGGAAAATAAAACAAAACATAGTGAAGAAAACCATCTAAAAATAAAAAATAAAAAACCTACTAAGTTGGAAAAGATATGTATTAATAATACACCTGATAAATGTTAACATCCAAAATACATAATGAATACATACAACATAAAAAAAATGAGCAGATGACCTCTATAGATGTTTTTCCAAAGAGGACATACAGATGACCAATAGACATATGAAAAGATGCTCAACATCACTAATCATCAGGAAAATGCAAATTTAAACCACATGAAATATTACCTCAAACCTGTAAGAATGGTTAACATCAATAAATAAAAAACAACAGTTGAAAAGTCTGTAATAAAAGGAAACACTTGTGTGCCATTGATGGAATTACAAATTGGTGCAGTCATTTGGGAAAACAAGATAAAAGTTGCTCAAAAAATTAAAAATAGAACTACCTTATGACCCAGCAATTTTATTTAGGGGTATTTACCTGAGGGAATGCAAAACACTAATTTGAAAAAATATATGCACTGCTCTGTTTATTGTGGTATTATTTACAATAACCATGATATGGAAGCAATCTTAATGTTCATTAATAAATCAATGAATAAAGAAGAAGAGGTACAAAAATACAGTGGACTATTACTCAGACATAAAGATGTATAAAATATTGCCCTTTATGAAAATATGAATAAACATAGAGCATTTTATGCTGTTAAATAAATCAAACAGAGGAAAACAAATACCATATAATTCCACTTATATGTGGAATTAAAATACTTAATAAATAAACAAGTAAGATAGAAACGAATTCACAGAAACAAATTGGTGGTCTGAAGATGGTAAAGGGGTTGTAGGAATTGGTGAATAAGATGGAAAGGATTGGAAAGTATAGATTTCCAGTTATTAAAATAGCCATAGAGATATAAATTACAGCATAAAAATATAGTCGATTATATTGTGATAACTATACAATAACTGCCTATACCTGAAACTACTCAATAAATCCCAGGGACATTTTCTATTTACTTTAGGTTTATTTGAGGTATGACAATTGTATTTTATCCACCTCCTATAATTGCAGATACAGTATATGTAAATTATAATTTGTATTAATATGTCTTCTCACTAGGTTGAGGCATTTCCTTTCCAAATAACTACAGCTTTAACAGTAGGTAATAGACATAATCTTACAGACCTATTGGATGATAACAAAAATCTAAAATTTAAGTAATTTGTATCACAAGAAGAAGAATGTAGGTGCAATAAACTTTCCTTCTCCTGAATTTTCTAAGTTATAATTAACAATTAAAGCAAAAGTTAGATATCACTACCCACTTATCAAAACAAGTAAAATAATGGAAATAGTGACAATATCATATTCTTGGGAGGATGTGAAAAAACTGAATCATTCATCCATTGCTGGTGGGTATATAAAATGGTACTGCCAATCTGGAGAATTGTTTGTCAGTTTTTTATAAAACTACATGCACAACAACCATATTGTTCAGCAATTGCACTGAAGCAGTTGAAAAGTTATGATCACACATATGCTAGAAAAATAAAAAAGCCATGTTCATAAAAATATATGTACTCCAATCTTCTTAGCAGATTTATTTATAATAGCCCTTCATGAAAACATAACCTACAATGAATGAATGGGATAAAGAACTGTGGTTCATTTGTATCATGGAATGCTACTCAGCAATAAAAAAGAATGAATTATCGACACATGCTCCAACTTGGAAGAATCTCAAAGCAATTATGCTGAGTGAAAAAATAATGCAATCCCAAAAGTTTATATAATTTATAAAATGTATGATTTCATTTACATGTAATTCTTTGAATGATAAAATTTTAAAAATAAAAATATATGAGTGGTTGCCAGGGGTTAAAGATGACAGAGAGAAAGGTTGTGGGTATAACTACAAAGAAGTTGGCAGTGTGCAAACTTTTTTGGTGATGAACTAGTTCTGTATCTTTGATTGCAGGTGTGGTTACATAAAACTAATGTGATAAAATGATATAGAATTATAAACACACATCATATCATTGTCAAATTTCCTCATTTGATATTATTCTATAATTATGTATAATATAATCATTAGAGGAAACTGAGTGAGGGTTACAGAAAGCCCCTTTGTACTATCTTTGTACCTTTCTATGAATCTATAAAATTTCAGAATTAAAAGTTAAGAAGACAAACAAACAAATAAAACTAATGAGTGAAAGCTAGCTCCTTCAAATATTAATATAAATGATATAATTATGATAATTAATTATTGATTTTATATGAATAACCAGACGCATCACAAAAACCAAAGATAATGTCCAGAAATAAACACAGATACATAGAGAAAAAAAAGATTTTATTGCAAATGATTGGAGGAAGGACATATTATTCATTAAATTATGTTGAAACAACAGAGTGTCTATTGAGAGTAAAAAACATATTGAAACCATTTATCACATCTCTTGCCAAAAGACAGTGCAGATAGAAAAAATAATATGCTAATTATAAAACTACAAAAGTATTAGGAATAAAAAGGTTTGAATAATAATATAGAAGGGGAAGGATTTCTAACTATTAAAAATTTCAGAGGTAAACAAAAGTTATTGTTAAATTTTACTACATAAAAATTTTATTCATGGCGAAACTTCATTAACAGGAATCTCTGGTCAGATGGCAGAGTATGTAAACACTGTGCTTGCATTGTAGCATGGCTGCATTCTCTCACAACCACATCAAAATTACAATTTAACTATGGAGCAAACATTGAGAATCGTCTGAAGTCTAGGTGAACCAAAGTCTCACAACTAAGGACATACAGAAAAAGCTACCTCAAGACTGGGAGGAAGGGCAGAAACTATGAATGGGCTGGTTCCACACCTGCATGCGACCATGAGAAATCAGGAGTGATATCTTGGCTGTGGAGGTTGCCCCCAGAGGAGCAAAAGTTTCCAGTCCTACACCTGGCTCCCCAGCCCAGAGTTCCAGGGCTGGGGAGAGAAGTCCCCTTTTCTTTGGGCTTTGAAAAACAGCAGAGATTCTGTCTGAGTAAAACAGAGGTAGCTGGCTATCATATCTGAGTCTCCATTAACTAGGCTGACCAGACGTACTGATTTAAGTGGGACAGAAAATAATGATACTGTCTTGTTTCAAATGGTACATGTGGTATTGGTTGCATAACCCTGTGAATATACTAACAACCACTGAATTGCACATTTTAAAATGGTAAATATTATGCTATGGTAAATATCTTTATCACTTCATAAATGTCTAACTACTACACTATTCACCTTAAGCTAATATAAAATAATATTAAATGTTAAATATAATTATAAAAAGAGTCACAGGCACATATAGTACAGCATAGGGAAGATAGTCAATAATATTGTAATAAGTATGTACAATGTCACATGGGTAATAGACTTTGGGTTGTCACTTTGTGAGGTGTATAAATTTCTAATCACTATGTTGTTTTACATGCCTGAAACTATTAAAAAAAAGACAGACCAAAAATATGTGCTAGAAATGAAGCCAAAGGGGAAAACAAAAGAGAGATTTTCTACTATACCATCTTAATTCTGGTTACTTTTTACTATATATTTTGAGTTATTTTCTAATGATATTTTAAGAAAGACAATGCCTTAATTATAATGTAATTAAATTACATTAATGCAAACTTAATTTTAGTAATATACAAAACCTTTATTTCCCTATTACTCTTTTCCTTTTTTATGTGCTATTTTCACTTAAATTATATCTTTATGCATGCATATCTATCAAAACTAGCTTATAATTATAATTTTGTTCAGTAATGTTATAAATTATATAGGCTAAAGAAGATTTAAAACTAGAAAATCTATTTGTAATTGTCTATATTGTCTATTATATTTACCTATAAAATTATCTTTACTGGTATTAGTTCTTTGTTGAATTTGAGTTATCGTTCAGTGTCTTGAAAAACTGAATTTCATACTAAAGTATTTCCATTTGCTTTTTTTATAAGACAGTATGGATTACATTGAATTTGTAGCTCACCTTAATAATACTGGTATCTTAACAATACTAAGTGTAATTTATATTTTCATTTATTTCTTTCAGCAATGTTTGGTTGTTTTCTAAGTCTCTAACTCCAATGAGAGGTGTATTCCTAGAATAAAAATATGGTTTAACATACAAAAATCAATTGATTGAATATAGCCCATTAAAAGAATAAAAAAAGAAAAAGTCACATGATCATCTCAATTTGTGCAGAAAAAAAGTACATCTATTTTCACAGGGACTATAAAGAAAAACATAACTATTTAAATTAGCCTCAAGTAACAAATCATCCAGGAAATTTTAAGGCTACTGTGTAATTGTAGAGTGGAAAATGGAACTAGGGCATGTTAAAATGCACAAAACATACTGTTCCTAATGAAATTCAAAAGTTTTTCTTGAATAAACTTTTCCCTGATTGCTGCAAGCAGTTGGTTTATTTCTAAGGTTCTGAGAATATTTATTCTAATATATTTGGAAGTTTTCTCATTACTGTTATTGAAGAGAAAATTTTAAGAAGTTCTTACTCTGCTGTTTTCCTTGATAACTTTTTTATTTTATTTTATTTTATTTATTTATTTAATTTTTGCTTGGTGGTTCCCTGGCTGGGAATTGAACCCAGGCCACAGGTTTGAAAGTGTGGAAGCCCAGCCACTACACCACCAGGGAACCCCCTTGACAACTTTCTATCCCACCTTTTTCTTTGGCATATTTATGTTTAAAAGTTTTTTGAACTAATGTATTATAGAACTTTTATGTCTTGGGTAAATGCAATCTTTATTCCCATTCAAGAAGAAAAAGTTTCTATTGATTTTTTCTTCTGAATATGAATCACATTTTCCTGTTTATTTTGTTTTGTTTTTTGAAAGGGGAATATGTTTCAATATCTTGTTGAAAACTGGACATATTAGATATTATAGTAGCTCTCGTATTTTTCCTTGAGTGTGTTTGATATTTCTAGATTTTTGTTTTCAATTTTGTTGGTGGTGGGGTGTTATTTTAGTTTTCTTTGGCTTTTGGTTGTTAATGGTGGTGTTATTTTAGTTTCTTGTTTTTATAATAATTGTTTATTGTAATAATTGTTTTTTCAGTAATGTACCTGAACAAAACCTGAGATTTTTCTATGCTTATGCATGCATAATGAAATGAAGCCCTTGGAATCTGCTTATTATTTTACTTTTTATCCCTGCTTCTTAGAGATAATTTATTTTCTGCATAGCTTAGTGGTAAGTCAATGATTAGTCAATAGTTGTGATCAAACAGTTCTAGCCAGTTATGTTTCTATTTTCTTTTTATAGATCTGTGTGTTGCTTGGAGATTGCAGTCAATATTTTGGAAGGTTTTAAGTCTTCCTTAGCATTTATTTTATACCAGACTCTTTCAGGATTTCCTTGAATTGATTACAGTTCCCCAAAGAGTCAGGGATATGTTGAGTGCTTACCCTCCTTAGGTTTCTCCTTCCAAATATGTAACCTCCCACTCAGTGAGGGATGCATAGAGAGCATACCTATTCCTTCTGTGGCTTTCTATTGGCATAGCCTCTCCCCACATATATCCTACAAAGATTGCTATTATTAATGACAATGCCAGTGAGCATGACTTTATCTTCTTTGCTCCAACTATTCTGACTGCAAAGTTCCTAGTTTTTGTGGTCTTTCTCATGTAACATTCCTGAATATACTGAGTTGAAGGTATGGTGAGGAGGGTGCAGAATTCCCAGACAAATACAGAACAAACAAACTGTTCTTGCCCAAACTACAGTAGTTTCTCATGAACAAATATTTGTTTGTTTGTTTAATCCGTTGTTTATCTTAGGTCAATTGCTAAAGCTCTGAAAATGCAGTTTTTAACAATTTTACTTAGTGCTACAGTTTTTGTTTGCTGAGAGAAATATTGATTTTCTACTTCTTTATCACTGTTGCAAGTGTCTTTTACCCTCTTCTCTCCTCAAATCTGGTTAATTTCTATTAGTCCTTCAGTGCCTACTTTTCTGAGTCACTCTCTTTACACCCATGAAGCCTAGGATGGACACCCTTCCTCCCTTCCTTTTTCAATGGTATCTTATATGTTGATCTATTTAGACTTTATCAGTTTATATTAAATGCTTATTGACATACTTGCCTTTAACATTAATTGTAATCTCCTTGAGGGCAGGGACTGTATCTTATGTCTCTCTTGGCCTATAATGTGAAGCACAGTACTGTCATTTAATAAGAGCATTAAAATTGCCAATAAACTTTTATTAGCATAATCATAATGGAAACTTTTTATTTCCCTACAAGCAGACTGAAAATTATTGTGAGAAAAACTCTTCTTTTTTCACAAAAATTTGTAAGATGCTATATACCCAATCAGTGTTAAAATAACAAAATTTTAAATAAATACTTTTATATTAAACAATTTTAATCTTAAAATGTCTTGAGATCTCTAATCTTCTTATCTTTATACATTAATTCATTATTTTACTAATTTGTGCCTGGATTAGCCATGCCTATCTTCCTTGAGTGGTGAAATTCTCATTACTGAAATCTCAAATATTACTAGATATAGGAATCCTTTTCTCATTTATTTCTTCTTCATTATTCAGTAAGGCTAATTTCTGTCCCTACATATTCCCTATCACTTGTATCCCTATTTTAGCCCTTATTATATTCTATCAAAATTCCTAGTTATTTCATGAGGAACTAAATTGTCTTTATATCTTTAGCAGCAGACATAGCAGCTAATATAGAATAAGCATTCAAATAAACTTACACTGTGTTTACCTGAAGATTATAAAAATTTAAATATTAATACATGTATCCAAGCTCTTAGTCTTTTAAGCCAGAGACTTAGCTCTTATATTTTACTCATATCTTGATGAAATAGTACTTTGGGTTATTAGAATCAAATGTTTTCTTATTAACCCACATTAATTTTTATTTTTATGACTCATGATTTTATTAAAATCTGTATTTAACATCTGTCTGAATATTCTCATTTAACTCCTAAAATATGTAGATATAACAATAGCATGGTTTATTTGCAGATTGCACATAATTATAGCAATTGCAGATTATCTGGACAAAAATTAGTATTTATCAACTATTTTATATACGTGTGATTGACATCAACTTATATTATAGAATTTTAATTTAAATTGTAGCCTATCAAGGGAAAAGCAAAAAAGTGGCAGTGTGAGGGAGACCCCTGTAAAACTCCACTAGAGATTACAACAAATAAACATCTATAATTCAGATAAAAATTCCCTATGAAACACACAAGCACAGCTAAGATACCCACTCATCACATTAAAGTACATGCAGACGGTCAAAGATGGGCAATCTGAGGAGAAAAAAGGGGGAAGTGCAGAGATGCCAGCTGTGCATGGATCCCAGCTCAGAATTCTGCTGGCAGAGGGAAAATAAAAAGAGCAGCAGGAGAACAGCCTGGACTTCATTCAGTCCACAGCATAGAGAAATAGAGACCCAGAGGCAGGGGCCATGAGACACCGCAACCAGACTTCACTTTGGCCTCTAAGGAGGTGCTGACTGGGTGCGGAAGAAGTGTTGGCCCAATTTCACTCTAGTCCTGAGAGGAGGGGGTTTCAACAGGGGCAGTGAGAAGCCTCAGGTCACCATACTCTAGCCCAGGAAAGAGAAAGAGAGAGGGGTTGTGTGTGCATTTCTTGGCCCCAAACCAACCTGGTCTGAGGGACCAGTACACAGAACAGCTGACCCCAAGCTCAGGGCAGAGACCTTGGAGCAAATCAAGAATAGAAAGGTATAAGCCTGCACTGCCCTCACAGCCCTACATTTCCAGGCAGAAAACAGAGGCACAAACCCTAGTCACCCCACCCTTCCAAACTGTGGCCTAACTTCACTCTGGCCTGGGAAGAAAAAGAAGAGAGGAGAGCGCAGGTGTACTTACCAGCCCACAACCAGCCCCTTCTGAGGGACCTACATACAGGACTGACCCCAAGGCTCAGGGTAGAAACCTCGGGGCAAACTGAGAACAGAAAGGGATAAGCCTCACTGCCCACATGCCCAGTAGCTCCAGGCAGAAAATAAAGGTATGAACCCTGGCCACCCCCACTTCCAGACCTCTGCTCTCCCAGTATTAGCAGTGAACCTTGAAGAAACAGTAGCAGTGAGTGTTGGGTTATGAAGCAGATTATCTATAAACAAAGAGGTTGCCAGAATGAAGAAACAAAGAAATACAGCTCAAAATAAATTTGAACAGCAGAAATTCACAGTAAACAGGATGGAGTTAAACAACCTATC
>PVJL010001793.1:11599-40538 GCA_004026885.1 Lyroderma lyra
AAAGGGGAGGGGGTGGGAGAGGAGGGGGGGAAGCTAAATATAAGGTGATGGAAAGAGAAGTCACATTAGGTGGTGAACTGATTATACATCAAGTTGACAATGCACTGTAGAATTGTATGCCTGAAACCTATGTAATCCTTGCTAACAGATGTCACCCCAATAAGTCTAACAATAAAAATGAATTAAAAAAAAAACAAAAACAAAAAAAACAACCTATCAGAGACAGAGCTCAATACAATGATTATAAGACTGATCAGAGAAATTAATGATGATTTCAGCAGAGAGACAACAACATAAAGACATAGGGACCAGAAAAAAAAAAACAGTCAGAAATAAAGATTACAATAACTGAAACGAAGAATGGAATAAGAGGAATCATCATACTAGATAAGGCAGAGGTGTGAATCAGTGATTTGGAGGTAAAAGTAACAGACATCCAATCAGAACAACAAAAATTTAAAAAAGAATCCAAAAAAATGAAGATATAAGATTCCTCTGGGACAACATCAAGCATAACATTTGAGCATAGGAGTATCAGAAGTGGAAGAGAAACAGCAAAGGATTGAGAACTTATTTTAAGAAATAATGACTGAAAAATTTCCTAACCTGGTGAAGGAAATAGACATAGAAACCAAAGAAGCAAAGAGTCTCAAAAAAGGTGAACCCAAACTGGCCTATGCTGAGACACATCATAATTAAAACAGCAAAAGTTAAAGACAGAGATAATATTAAAAGCAGCAAGAGAAAGGCAAATATTAATAGTAACTTATAACGGATCACCTATATGACTGTCACTGGATTTCTCAACAGAAACTTTCAGGCCAGAAGGGACTGGCACAAAATATTCAACATGAAAACCAAGATCTACAACCAAGATTAATCTACCCAGCAAGGCTAGCATTCAAAATTGAAGGACAGATAAAGAGCTTCCCAGATAAGAAAAAGCTAAAGGAGTTCATCATCACCAAACTAATACTATGAAGAATGTTAGAGGGACTTCTTTAAGATGAGGAAAAATAGCAAATATGATTAATAAAATGGCAATACCTACATTTTTATCAACAGTTTCAAGTGGAGTGTCAAACAGAGGAAGACGAATACAAGTTGACTTCACTTATAGGTGAAATCCAAAGAAGAAAATAAGCAAGAGGAACAGGAATAGATTCATAGATATAGAAAACATTTGGTTTGTTGCCAGATGGGAGGTAGGGTGGGGGAGAATGTGAAAAAAGGGGAAGAGATTGGGAAGTTCAGTTTGGTGGTTGCAAAGTAATAGTTATGGGGATATAGGGTATAACATGGGAATTTAGCCAATAATGTTGCAATAAACATAAGTGGTATCAGAGAGGAACCAGATTTGGTGGGGTGACAGGAGCAGGCCTGAGCAAGAGAGTGACTCAAGGGCCCTGAATGGCAAGGCAAAAGATATTCCAAAGAAGTAGAAGTGGGTTCAAGCAGGCAAGTGGCTCAATCGCCCTGACTGATGAGGCTTTGGTAGTTTTATCCTCTTTTGTTTTACAGGGTTACACCTATCTGGGCACAGGATCTTTTCATTGGCACTTTGGATTGACAAGGGCCATTACATCACCTTCTTTTAACTGTGCATGTTTCTTCCCAGAACTCAGTCTGTTATAATGATATTAATAAACTTCTGGGCATATGATGATATTATAATGATGGTATAATGAGGCTTACATGAAATGAATGTCATTATAACCCTTACTGCAGGGGAATCAGTGCCTGGTTTAAATCAGAAAGATGTTTGTACCCTATAACTTCCTTCTGTTAATTGTTGCCCGTTATTTCCCCCTGTGGTTGCCTAACTTGGGGTGGGGATTACTAGAAAAGGAATGGTATCAAGGTGATAATTGCTCCAGCAAGGCATTTTCCATGGGAGGGGTCCCGAGATCCCCCTATTTTTATCTGCCTACCTCACTTTCCTCTTGAGATGCATGATCCTCAATAATCTCTATGGGAAGTGGAGAAATGGGAGGTCTCATCTTCTGTATCTGCTTCCTGCTGAATGTGGTTGTTATCTTGACCTATTGTAGATTTACTTTAAGGAACTCCTATCATATCTTATCTGAAAGGCAGGATGAGGTCTCAAGATCTGCCTGAGAGACTGTTGATTTCCTCAGTCAGGATGGATTAATAGCCTTGCTGGGGTATTATCTGTATCTCCATGGCCTCTAGATGAAGAGAAATAGATTCAGTTAATAGATTTAAAAGCATTGACCCAAGAAGCAGGCCTCAAAGCCACTGACACAGAGTAGCTGCATGATGGAAAGTCCATTCAGCTCCATGGAGCCTGCGACCTGTTGACTTTCGGCTTAGCTGGTCATTCAGTGTCCTCAGCTATTTAGAAGCTGGGTCCTGAATGGCCTGGAAAGAATACTAGGCTACTATGATTACAATCAGCAAGCACAGATCACAAGCTTTAGGATAAATTAGTTAAAGTCTGGCAAGCACAATTAACTAAAGTTTTACCAGCACAAATTGCAGATTCCAGGATGATTAACTAAGGCTGGAGGCAGGGGACATTTTGGGAATACAATTAGCAAACACAAATTAGAAGTTTTAGTATGCTTAAGTGAAGGGTGGGGGAGATATCCTGGGAGATCCAGACAAACAGCATGTTGTTTAAGTTTCCGGGTGGGTAATTATCTAAAGCAGGAGGTAAAAAGGAGACTTTCCATGATTCAGGCTAGAAGCAATCTATTGTTTAAAGCTAGAGACCAGAGAAAACTGATTGAGAAAGTGATTAAAACTAGGGACTAGAAAAAAAAGTTAAACTAGGGAGCTGGGGAACTAGAGAAGAGGGGACCAAAAGTTCCTACAGTGAGGGGCTCTTTCGTTTGGCCCATGTCAATCTGATATAAATTTCTAAATGAGAAAGTCATGGTGGGTAGTCACATCCCAAACATATAAAACCTTTAGTAAAACATTTTTCTTTGCCTTAAGCAAGCTTTATCTATTGTATTTGTGCATCTCAGTTAACATACCTTTGAAATGAGTATAACTACCCTTAAGAAAGCATATAATCTTGTTAACTGTCTTGTAATAAGATCTTCACCTTTCTTTCCCCTACATTAATATAATCTTTTTTATGTTCCCTACTTAATTCAAAATGCATAATAGAAGCTACAAACTGCTATTCTCCGGAACAATTGAGATTTTGCTTCCTGGAAATTATTATCAGTTTTGGCTCAAATAAACTCATAAAAATCCTCTACAGGTTTTCATTATTTTACATCAACATAATTAATATTATTATTATTGTCAAGCAACTATGAAGTGGGAATTTTTTACATGAGAAAATCTTCCAGGTAACCTATTCCATGAACAATGGTTCTTACACATCAGAGTAGTAGATTGCTTCTTTCTATGTTACACAAATTTAGGTATATCAATCCAGTGAAGGTACTAAGCATAAAGCTAGAGAGAGTGAACACATATCTGAAAAGCAATAAACATTTTTAATTCTCTGAATTTAAATATCAGTTAAATGACTACACATTATACTTTTTACAAAAAGACATGCTGCCTAAAGGATAATTAAAAGTATTTAAATGTGGATGAAGTAGTTTCTCTTTCCCTAAGTAATTTAAACTATATTAACTTGCATATCAGTGAGTAGCATAGAGATAAGCATGGTGTGAACAAAATGAGGCTATGTAATAAACTGGGGGGGAGGGGGGCAACCCCCGCGGCAGGGGTGGGGGGGGGCCACGTGACAGGCCTGACAAACACACTGACCAAAAGTAACCACACAATGTGGTCTGATTATAAATTCCTAACTCTGGCAGGTCATGGCAGTTAGTAAAATTCCAGGCATATGGCTTCATTAGCAAAGGTCAACCTTCACCTTAAGTGAATTCTGTCTATGTTCTTATGCACCTAGAATAATGTACCTTTTAAGTGTCAGAGTAATCTTCTTTTCCAAATTACTAGAAGTCATAGTCACCCAGCACCATGTGGAATAGGATGACTAGAAACATCTCATTGTTATCTTGTTGCCCAAACACCATCTCTACTTACTGTAAATGTCAAATGTAAACAATCCTGTCCCCACCAATGTAAAAGAGTTATGCATCTCTCCACTTTGCTTTTTATCCAATTCCAATGATTCCACCTATTTGCTTTCTCCTGCCTCCTTAATCTACCACCAGTGGATTTCATGTAACCTTTTAGTTCTCTCCTCTGATTCTAAATATAAAACTTTCATTTTCATGTGCATATTTTTAATCTGTTGATATCGTGCTTCCTGGCATGTCCTCAAAATTTTGGCTCAAATAAACTTATAAATTTTTTCTATACTTTTGAACATCTTTTTGTTTGTTAACAATGGTATGTGTTTTTGCTATTCAAATCTGATATACTGCAACAATTTAATTCTTAAGTCTTGTGTGTTTGTGTGGCTCCTTCATGGTAATATATTCTTTAGCAGGCATTGTGCTTAGAGTAAACATATGTCATCAGAATGTTATCAGGTTATCAAGTCAATACATAACCCCCAGGACGCATGAACTTTCTTTCACAAAATGCTGCTAGGAATCACATAATATTGCTCTGACAAGCTTTACCTGAGCTGTTGTTACAAGCATTCAAGTTTTTGGATTTCTCATGATAGATATGAAAAAGAAACTAGAAAAATTGTCAGACAAATTTTATTAAGCTTATGCTCCAAGCAGGAGGGAGGCAGCACAAAAGAGAGAAAGGTGCTCCAAAGTGATTTGGTCTGGCTGTACTAGGCTGCTCTTACAAGATGGAGACAAAGTGGGCTTACTCAAGGAGGAGAGCTTTCTTTAGCTGTGTTGCCTGGTAACTATGTTTGTGTTTGGGCTGTGGGGGCAAGATGGCAGACTGTTCATTATGCCACCTGAGGAAGGTTGTACAGTGGTCAAACCTTGATTAACTGTGAAGGGAAACAGTAGTTTTGATATCTGCAAGAGAGTAAGCAGTTTAAAAGGAGATAATAATCAGTTATTTCTGCACTTTTGGTAGGAATTGAGGGAGTGATGGCATTCTTCTGACCTGCTTCGACTGGCATTCCTCTTGGGCGTCTAGAATTCCTTTGACTCTGGGCCCAAGTCCCTATGCTGTCTAACTATGAAAAGCTCTTTTAAGAATCATATGAAAGCTTCTCAACCTTTTAAGTGCTCTACCATTACTCTCAGAAATGCTATCCTTAATGGAAATATCTATATAGACAATAAAAACAATATGAAAGACAAAGTATATACTATTTTTCAAAAGTTGTTTAGAGAAGGGCTTCAGTGTGAAAGGGGCATGTCTATTTCTTTTTTTACTTTAGAAAATATTGGTCTAAAAAATGACTTCGCCCCCCGGAAAAAATATTGTGTTCACATAATATATCTTCAGTGGCTGTGTATACTTTCATCTATGAAAGAAATTTCCAAACATATAGATCATTTTTATGAGTTTATTTGAGCCAAACTAATGTTGTATGCTTGAGAGAAAGATCTCAAGTGCTCCCTAAGAGTAAGTTTGAAGTTTCTTTTATGCATTTGAAATTAAGAAAAGAATGTAAGAAAGATTACTTAAAAGTGAAAGAAAGCAAGGTGGGGATTGGATTCCAGGATAGTTAAGATTATTTGCTCTCTTGAAGACAGTTACAATTTAGAAGAAGGGGTCTAAAAGGCTACATTTCAAAGGTGTATTATTTTAGATGCACAGAAACAAGGGGAAAGGATTGCTTTAAAGGCCTTTCACTAAATAAATTATAGGCCTAGGGATTGATTATTCACTATGACCTGTTCATTTAGGAATTTATAATTTATTATAGCACCTCTTTTTTATCCACACTTTAGATAAAAACTAATGTAAGGTTCACACCTATATTTTTTATTTTCAGGATTTAATACTCTGAGTTTAGTTTGATTTAACAATGTAATTTAGCTTAAAACTTTTTATAACATTTTTTGTTTCTTTGCTTGCCTCCCCTCCTGCTGGCCTTTAATGGCCCTGTATTTCCAAAGGTAACACACATACTACATTAATCTAGTTAATCAGCAGAACACTAACTTGCAGGAAACTGAGTTAGCCCAGCTATCCAGACATTGGCAATTGGGCTATAATTCTGGAATAAAATTCTCTGTCAGGTGACATATAAATCAGCCTTAAGACTGGGTTCAAGATAAGTATCGTTGAACTATTGGAACCCTAGGAAACATTCTCCTTGACAAGTTGCATGATTAACTCACCGTGTCCTTAGTTCTGCTTCTTCCTATGTGCCTATAATGCCTTCTGGATGTTCTAAGAATGGGGAGATGGCTTTTGCGGACAAGAGTCTGCCATTCTCCCAAAATGGTGGCATCTTGAATAAATCTGTTATTCTTCCACCAACTTTGTCACTCGATTATTGGCTTATGAGTTTGGCAAGCAGCTAGACCTTATTCTGGTAACACTATGGGTACTTTTACCGACAATAAAATTGCATGTGCCCACATCCAGCAGTTCAACATTAAATTCATGTACATAAAACCCCTATAATCCAAATATTTTCAACAATACCTAGCATATATGTTTTTGTATGTACCATTTATATCATGCATAGAACTATAAACTAAAATGTGCCTATACTAATTGTAATAAAAACTGACCAAATTGGGAATAATATTGGCATTTGCACTGCAGTTTGTATATTAAAGGCAATTACTGAATACAACAGGAAGGCTAAGTTAAAGTGTAAATTTGGCCTTTAATCAGTTGTTTTGCTTGATATTGACATCATATAATTAATGGTGGTCACTGTCAGATTAAGCACTGCAAGCATATTCTGAACTTCTACAAGAATATATTTCACACTGCATCTTAGTAGTAAAAGAAATAGGCTGTTTTGCCATAATAATTATTTTGCGCTGAAAACAATTGAGAAGTCTCTGTTCTTGTTCCTTTCTGTCTAAAAACAAGGCATATATTTATATTGGTAAAGGCGTCTTCCTCTCCAGTATCAAGAAGAGGAAAATAACTGAAAATATAGGGCTGTTATCACTACAGACTTTACTGATTTGCTTCTATAAACAAGACTTAAGAAATAACTCTTATTATGCATTGGTTTCCCCTTATATTTACCTTACAATAGTTTACCACCAAAGCTTTCTTTTTTTGTCTAGTCATTTTTCCACAATTTATGACCCTTTGTGTCATAAAATAACATGAGCTGCTAAAAAAGCTTAATATCTTCTTTGGGGTTTTCCCTTCTTTCTATGAAGCCCCCAAATGCATGCAAAATAATCATTTTTCTCCTGCTAATCTGTCTTTTGTTAGTTTAATTAGTAGGCCCAGCTACTGAAATAAGAAGGTAGAAGGTATTTTTCCTCTTCTTTACAATAGCTAGAGATAGCCCCCTTAAAACTGTTGATTATAATAATTCTACATCTTTTCTTTCTGTTCATATTCTCCATTTCATAATTTTATTTTTATGTTATTCTCCTTAAAATATCAATTATAAAAGTTGAAATTCTGGCAGAGATTGCTGGTGTAAGATAATAGAAATAGAAGTAAAAACATACTTAATAAATACACTGATATGAGCATACATTTTGGACAAAAATAGATAACTTGGTCTTTGACTCATGACAATGAACAATTGGGAATTTTAAAAGTATTTTTTTTGTCTCTTAGGTTTATATAAAGCAAATAGAAATATACCTTTTTGCAGTGTTAGAGCAGATAGTAAATGTGAAAGCTTACAAAAATTATGTAGTATTTTAAAAAAGGAAGAACGAAATATCTTTTTTCTTTTTCTTTTTAAAAATTAAATAAGTGTTTATGTTTTGTTTTGCTTTGCTTATTTTATTATGGTAAAATACATGTAAGGTAAAATGGACCATTTTATCTCTTTTTAAGTATAAATTCAGTGGCATTGTCATTGACCATATGACAATGGTGAATTTTTTATTCTTTGCATACAGAGAAGCCAGATTTTGAAGCAACAGTGTTTTTGCAAAGAACAGTGGTTTTTATCTGTGAGATGGCCTTGTTACTGGCATGAAGGTAGGGGCTGATAGGAGGAAGTTTCCTGGGGGCCAGGAACATGACAGCTTTTGTCTTCTTCTCCCTCCATGGAAGCACCATGGGCTGAAACACAAGGCAAAAAGGCATGTGTCTTGGGCAAGAATGTGATTGACAAAGGAAATAATCCTCCTGCTCCCTTCTGGAGCATTGCTGCAGAAAAAGATAGGCATCAGGCAGCATGGAACAGGGGTTGGCTGAAAAGTTAAACCCTTCCTGGTATATGAGAGCACAGGTGGATAATTTAAAAGGAGGGATAATGGAAACGTGAACTTGCACATTTGCTCTCTTAGGCTCTTGCTCTCTGGGATAACGGGAAAAGCCAGGGCAGCTAGGCATGGCAGAGCAGCTCAGACTATTGATGCCTGTTGTCCAGCAGCCAGGGAGATCTGCTTAAAGTATTGTGCTGCAGCAGCCTGTGATACTCAAAAGATTATATTGCTAGGAGGAGAGGGAACACTGGGTACAGCCTGAGACTGATCTGGTTGGATAGAGGATGATAGGATCATTTCTTTAGAAATTATGTAGTTTTTAAATAAAGCCTCTTCCTTTTCACCACATCTCTGCCTTTGAAATTTGCATATAGGCAGCAGACAGCAGGACCCAGTTTTTTGTTCCATTATAGCCTCACAAGAGACAGAGAGAAAGCCAACATCCATCTTCTTGAATAAAAAATTGAAGCAAATTTAAAGAATAAGATGAAGAGGGATTATGCATATTCATTTACTCATTTCAGGGTTTCTGAAAGCCACCTAAGGTAAGAAACATGAAAGAGGGCAATACAGAACAAAATGATTTCAATCTGGCAGAGTTTGATTGGTCAGTCATGTATACACATATTTGGTCTAGGTATCTGATCTTTCTTACTAATGGACCTCTTGCTTTTTGGAAGGGTTTTAGATGGCAAAGAGCAGCATTTCTGTTACTTGAGTTCTGTGAACTTGGTTCTGCTATGAGTTATTTTACCGATAACTGCCTGCTCAAGCTTCTGGGACTCATTTGATCCACATAGGTTTGATGGTCTCAGAAGCACTGAGTGGTGGTCGGTGTTATCTGCTAAAAAACACTAAAAGAAAAGCAAAACTAAATAAAAAACTTTTAGGGTATGATTTTAGTATTAAGTCTCTCAGAATCGACCCAGTTTCAGTTTTAGGGCCCGGTTTCAGCATTATTCACGTTGTTATACAACCATTACCATCACCTATCCCCAGAACTTTTTCGTTGTTCCAAATGGAACTCTGTAACCGTTAAACAATACTCCCCATTTCCTCCACCCCAACTGTCTATTCTTTTTTCTGTCCCTAGGATTGGGACTATTCCAGGTACCTCATAACATTTCAGTATGATTTTATGAAAACATTTTCCTGGATAAGATTATTTGAGGATTGATAATGAAGGGGATCAAAAAGTTTTGCCATTCTAAAACTGCCTTTTTGGATATTTTAATTATCTCCTGTTAATTTTACCGTTATTTTGAGTATTAGCTCAGTTTGAAGAATTTAGAAAGTGGTCGGAGTATGACCCTCTTCCACTTATACAGTAATAGCATTCTCTATTGCCTGGAAACCATACTGAATTAGGAATGGAATTTTTATGTTAAAAGAAAATTTTAAAAAATATAAGTTATACCTTTTAAAATGGCCACTTAAAATTAATAAAAAAAAACTAAAAAAATGACATCAAAATTAATTTTATGCTGCTGTGTAGAAAGGCGGATTCCCCAATTTCTGGTGGAGAATTTTTAAGGCCTGAAGTGTTACAGAAGCTATATATATTCTTCTCCTCAGAAATTTTCATTTAAGTCTCATAGTTTCTCAAGTAATCCATTGTTAAGATGCTTAAATGGGAATTTTTTTATCTGCTTTCTGTACTTTTAGGCACCTCTTACAAAAGAAATTAAAATTGTGGAGAACTACAGAGAGAAAAACAGCTGCACAGGAGGGTGTTTTTCAGTTAAGCAGACAACAGGAGCAGGGCCTTTCCAGGGTAATATCCAGGAGAAAGGAGAGTAATTTATTTGGAAGAAACAATAAACAACTTGCAAATTTATGAGAATTTTATGAATCTACTGCTCTGCAGAGGAATGGAAACAAATGAGACCACAGTAACTCTGAAATGAGAATGCAACAAACTGTTCAAATATGATGATAACCCCTCACATCTTTGTTTTTCATTATTTGAGCAATATGGCAAAATGGCAATTAAATGTGTCACCACAAATTACTGATTACTTGTATTTAGGAGGTGAGATTTTTTCTAAGCATACATTTAGAGTTATGTTAGATCACGTTGTTGACTTTGTTACATAGAGGATTCAATTACTATCTCTTGCATTAAGCCACATGAAATTATACATATTTATACGTTGTTTTCCAAAGGAAAATATGCACTCTAATATACATAATTATATTTTGAGAAAAACAGTTTAGTTTTTTAATTAAAGTGATTTTTAAATGATTAAGTTTTCAAAGAGGTATTTAAATAACTAGGAGACAAGGTCAGTAACTAAATAAATATCAATAATTTTTTGCTATGAAGTGTACAACCATAATGTAAACATTTTAGGTAAAAGCAGCATGTTGAGATAGTAGGTATACATTTTTTCCTTTTAGCACATACAAAATAAATTTATTTTAGCTAAATATATATGTATGAGGTCTGACAATTAAGTTTACAAACTCATTTTAGAAAAAGTGCTACATACCTCATTGCTGAATATCACTACAGTCACTTTCAAAGTACTCTGTGGGAAACTATACACCAACACCAATGTCTAGTCCACCCTTTAAAGTAATTTAATAACTTCTTTTCTGAAATGGCCATCAGAGCTGTCATAGTATTACCCTTGAAGTCCTGAATGTTATAAAAATGTCTTCCTTTCAATATTGCCATTATTTTAGGGTAAAGAAAAATATCAATCAGCGCAAGATCAGGTGAGTAGGAAAAATGTCCCTATATAGTTACTTGTTTACTTACTAAAAACTCCCTCACAGGCAGTGCCATGTGAGCTGGTGCATTGTTGTGATGCAAGAGCCATGAGTTGTGGTGAAAAGTTCAGGTAGTTTATATCTAACTTTTTCACATAGCCTTTTCAGCACCTCTAAATAGTAAACTAGGTTGATTGATTGTCCAGTTGGTACAAATTCATAATGAATAATCACTCCAATATCAAAAAAGTTTAGCAACATCATTTTGAGTCTTGATTTGGACTGACGGAACATTTTTGGTTGTGGAGAATTGGCTTTCATTGTGCACTTTGACACTTTGTTTCAGGGTTGTGTTGGCACACCCATGTTTCATCACTAGTGATGACACAGCCCAAAACATCATCTTGCCTCTCCAAAAGGTCTTGGCCAAACTTCAACTCTCCTTTGCTTTTGTTCATCAGTAAGCTCTTTTGGGACCATTTTGCACAGTTTTCTCATGCTAAGATTTTCAGTTAAGATTTTTCTAACTGTCTATCAATGTTTACTTGGTCTGCTATGCTTGTCACAGTCAGTCAATGATTTTGATGCCTAATTTGATGGCTTTTTAAAAATGTTTTTGTCAGTTCTGCTCATTAATGGTCACCCTGACCTCTCTCTTTCAATGACATTTTCGCTCCTCAGAACAATGTTTAATCCATTTCTACACTGCTGATTTCTTCATGGCATTATCCCCATAAACTTGGATTAATGTGTCTCTGATTTCACTGTCACTCTTGCCAAATTTAACAAGAAATTTTTTGCTTGTTGTTTTAATTCAAGCTCTGATATTCTTCTGACAGCACACAAAAAACACACCACAACAATAATGAACAACAGTCATCAAGACACCACCACACATCAACATGAACACAGCTGTGAGACACGGATATACCAAAGTTATGAAACCTTGATGAATTTGTACAGTACAGGCAAATTAAGTGCACAGTGGTATGTCCACGAACTTAATTGTAAGACCTTGTTCCAATATCACAAGCCAAAACATATTAATCTAGTTAATTCATAGAAGTCACATTGTTTGAGTCTTCCTTGGTGTCTATGTGTTTAAAGATTAAACTGTTATATTTAAGAAACATTCACTAATGATTAATTCATCCAAACTTTTGATGGTTCTACGGATAAAACCACATGGCTACAATCAGAAAGATAAAAACTCTTTAAGTTAACATTCATTAATATCATCAGTTCACTTGCTTTAATTTACATTAATAGTTTTCAGTGAAATAGTAAATTTAACTTGAACCCTAAATTTATTTTTAGTATGGTTTATGAAGCAATTATGATGTTTTCATTTTCTTAAATTACTCCCCTCACACTGGGTTAAAATAAGCTAAGAACTAAAGATCTAGATTAACACAATCTTGCCTGAATTAGCATGATGATCTGAGAAAAATTCTATTTTCTTTAGTAACACTATGGGGCTTTTCTCTGTTCTCTGGTGTTGACAGCCATGAAGGACCTGAGATTTTATTGTACTTATAAATTAATAAGTTAGCTTGTGAAGAGGACCAAAGTTTTTCTAGCATTAAGCTTTCTTTGGGGATATGGATTTCAAGCTGGTTATTAAGAAACAAAAGATTCATAAAGAAGCTTTAACCTTCCCCCTTTTCCTGCTCAAGAGATTCAGATGGAGAAACCTGTTCCTTGCAGAAAATGTAGAATATTTGTCTTAGCCTAATTTGAATTAAGTATGATATAATAGATAGGGAGATGCCACTAAAGCAAGCATTTGACTGCCATGTGTTCTGCTCTCCCTCAATTGTGTGTAAATTACCCATTCTCTCTTCCAAAATCTAAGATCTCCTTCATTACCTTTAGAATTTTCATGCTTTATATGAATTTCTCATGTGCACATATTAAATTTTTTATTTTCTCCTGTTAACCTCTGTCTCTTCATTTGAGTATTAGCCCAAATAGAATTTAGAAGGTGGGAGAAAAAGATTTTTTTTTTAGCCCAACACCTGCCATAATTTAATATATGCTGGGAAGAGACACAAGGATCAACAATGAGAGACAGCAGACTTTATTCCTGACACAGCAAGTAAAATGAGCTTCATGTTCACATCAATTTCTCCTGTCTCTGAAGTCCATGGGAAAAGCAGAGGTGGATGCTGCATACAGAGTAGGTTTATGTCATACTCATATAACACTGAGTGTAGAAAATCTCCAGTTATAAAGGGGCTACAAGCAAACCTGCTTAACTTTCGCCCCACAGGAAGACATTGTCTTTGTTATCTTGGTTAGAAAAACAAAACAAAATGAAACAAAACAGCAACAAAAAAACCATCACTAACTACCTCTGTCTTCCTGTGTTTGTTTCAGGTTGTTTGCTCTACTAACATCTTTGAAAACATAATGTAGGACAGAAAATGTCACCGACATATAGAAACTCCATAAAGAATTCCCCACCTTAACATTAGAATGATAGTTATTTTTCTTTTGATATTTTAAACCAGAAGGAGTGAGAGTAAGAAGGAAACAGTCAAAGTAAGACATAAAAATGTTAATGTTATAACAACACTTTTATACTGTTATAATTTTAAACACAGAAATTCATACTCATGAATATTTCTATATCATTTCAGTCTAAAGGGATTACTATTCTAAAGAGTTTTGAATTTCATATGAGGCCCTGAAGCAAATTAAATGCTCATGCTCAATCTTTTCTATTCTATACCATTACATGTTTGTTGCATAAATATTCATAAATAAAACATAAGCATTTATCTCTAACTGTTTTTTCTTTTTTTGGTAGTTCCCTGGCTGGGAATCAAACCCAGGCTGCGGCATTGAGAGTGCCGAAGCCTTAAGCCACTACACCACCAGGGAACTCTGCATTTGTCTCTAAAACGGAGGTAGTGTTATAGATATAAAATAACAGTTATAGTTGCGACTATTAGATGTGATGTTCTGTATTCTCTGTGCATTAATTCTAAGGTTTTCCAATTAATTCTTCAAATATATTTGTTGAAATGTTAAAGATATAAGTAATATTACTTTACAAAAATTTTTCTCTAAGAATATATGCAGGTAAAATAGTTAATATTTAATACACTTAACAGAATTTCCTTTAACCTGCATAAAGTATTGATGCATTTCAAATATAAGAGAAAGTATATTAAAATTAAAATTCTCAGCACTTAACAGCATTCCTTTAAAATACTTTGGTTTTATTTGTTATGATTACTTTAGCTGAACCACGTTGTGATTCTTAAAAATAATTTTTTAAAAATATTAAAAAATATATTTTAAAAAGTTTCAATTATGATTGACATACAATGTCATATTAGTTTGAGGTATACAATATAGTGATTAGACATTTATATAATTTATAAAGTGACCATCCCAATAAACCTAGTACCCATCTGACACCATACATTGTTATTTTCAATAATATAAATTATATTTTCTTTGCCATACCTTACATTCCGGTGACTGTTTTTAAAACAGAAAATTTCCACACTATAATCTCTTTCCCTCTTTCACCCATCCCCTCAACCCTTCTCCCATCTGGCATCTATCCAAATATGTTCTATGAGTTTGTTTCTGTTTTGTTTGTTAATTTATTTTGTTTTTTAGATTCTACATATAAGTAAAATCACATGGCATTTTTCTTTCTCTGTCTGGCTCATTTTACTTAGCATAATACCCTGTAGATCCATCCATGTTATCACAAATGGTAAAATGTAATTCTTTTTTATGGATGAGTAATATTCCCTTGTACATATGTGCCATTTCTGCTTTATCCATTAATCTATCAACTTTAGTGCTTGATTCCAATCTTTCTGAAAATAAATATACAAATAAGAATTAAAACAAGTTATTTAAAATTTTCTGCTTATTTGTATTTTTTGAAACCTTTCAAAACCTGAATGAGTTTATGTTTGCAATAATTTTACTTAGAGAAGATATGCTATCTGAGGTTAACATGAGAGGACCCTGGAGAGAACTTTAAAAATATTAAGTGGTCATTACCTACTGAAGCTTGGCTGAGAAAGTATTTTTACCATTTTGAGGTGGTTTGACATAAATGTGTTTTATAGAATTCACTCTTGGAGGATTATGGAGTATACATCTAGGCAGATAATCATCTAATTGAGAAGCTGAAAATTTAATATTATAAGAGATGTGTAATATCGGCACACATATTAAGATGTGGGAAGAGAAAACCAGTATTAGTTGCAAATATAAGTCCAGAGAGAATCACAAGAAAAAAATTGCATGTATAAATTTAAAATCATGCCACTTCTTACATGGGAAACTCCATATAGTAGGTCCTAAAGAAAATAACAGCGTTCATTTATCATGTATATTTGATTAAGTTAATGATCCTTCCTAGTAAGGCAGACTAGGCCAATGTATTCTCTTTCAGTCTCTCTCTCTCTCTCTCTCTGTGTGTGTCTCTCACTCTCATACACACACACACACACACACACACACCCCATAGATTATGAATAATAAAAATAAACAAATGTTTAAATGAATATTTCCATTTTTTTATCTCTTCCTTGACCCCAAATAATATAAATAAAGGAGAGGTAGAACTATGAAACTATTCTTATAAATTATAATGGAATTTGAAAATACACCAAATGTCATAAAATAAAGATATAATCAATTATGTTACTCAACATAATAGACTTATCTGCAGCCTTTAAAGGTGATTATAAAGACTATATAACAATGCAGAAAAATTACATATATTGAGTTAAATTAAAAGTATTAGTAAAAAATGTTACTATATTTTGATAATGATAGGTCTGGTGACACATTGAAAATTGTTTAGGAGAAAATACATTAAAATGGTGACATAATTGGTAAGAATGTGCCACATAGTTTTCTTAACTTATTTCCAATTATTCCATAGACAATACATTGGTTTTATAATAGAAGATGCATTTGTAAATAAAATTAATTATAAACCTATTCTTTCTATAGAGGTGAAAAGTTTGAAAGTGTAAGGAATGTAGATTAAAGAGAATGATAGAGGTGGAATTTAAAATAAATTTTGTGTCTATGATTTTACCAGACTCTGAATAATGTTAGTGAATTTAAACATGAATATCTATCTAGTTAGTTATACTAAAAGTTTACAATTATAGAAGCATGCATGGTGAATCTCTCTAAAAATAAATTCTTATTATAACATTGAAAATAGACTTTCAATAGTTTCAAAATGGATGAGTGTATTTTTTGAAAGCCAACAGCATAGGAAGTGACCACAATATTAAAGCTCTTATTACTATAAATAAAAAATATTTCACAGGTTTGAAGAGCAAATACAATATTTTGTTTAATTTTGCACCCTCAGGAATTAATATAGAGTTTGAGTCTTTAGTCATTCAATTATTAACCATTCACTGAGCAGCCACTATGTGTTGGGTAGGAAGGAGACTCACAAAGCACATAAGGTTACTGCTTTCCTGCAGCCTGGATCAGAGAGGATACTCAGGGAGAAAAATTACAGGTTAATGATTTCCCATAGTGATACTTGTTATAGACATTATAACAAATGCAAACGGGGACACAAAGAGATCATGAGGATTTTTAAAATTGGCTGTCAAGGACCTCTGTGACAATGTGATATTCAAGCTGAGTCCTGAAGAAAAAGAAGGAACCTGACATGAAAAGAACTGGGGTGAGAATGGAAGAGGGAGAGGAGTATTTCAGGCTTTGGGCATGGCACCTCAAAGTCCCTAAGGCAGGACTGAGCTTGGCCAATATGAGGACCTAGAGTACAGGTGATCAAGGAGGAGAAAGAGAGAGATAAATATCAGACTGGCAAAGGCAAATGTTATTCCAAATGTATTGGGAAATCCCAGAGAATTTAAGCAAAGTCATGCTATGGAAGGAAGGATTCATGTCAAAAATTTGTTTCCACTGCTGTGCAGTGAAATGATACCAGGAGAGAAACTGGCTACAATGAGATCAATTATTAAACTACAGAAATAGTACAGGCAAGAAATTATAGCAGCCTGAACTAGAGTAAAAAAGAGGAAGTGGGTAAACTCGAGATATATTTTAGAAACAGAAGGAAGTACCCTGGCAGATTCTTTGTACAAGATAGGTGAGGGAAGATGAACTTTGAGGTGGCTCCTTGATTGTGAGCTTTAGCCGAGTGATTAGTGGTACATTTATTGAAGACAACGGAACACTTTTATTGCAGTGGTGATCCACAGTGCTGTTTCAGATACTTAATTTTGAGATCTTTAGTAAGCATTCAAATAGAGATGTGAAGTACGCATCTTGTATCTATATACATGTTAAACTCAACAGATAGGGTAATAGTCCTTTACAGATTTAAGTGTCAATGTTATATACTCATAAATGATATTTAACTCAATGAGATTTGATACTGTATGAAATCACTTGAGCAGAGAGTGCAGAAAAAGAAGAGTAGAGGGCCAATAACTAAATCCTATCTAATTCCAACATCAACGGGTTGGAGCAGATAAGGAAATAAGCAGGGAAGACTGAGGAAAATTAGCCATTTGTGTGAATAATATCATAACAACCAAGAAAAGAGTGTTTCAAGAAGAAGGGAGTCATCAAATGGGTCAAAGCCTGCTCTTGAGTCAGGTAAGACGGTTGAATGTAGTAAGAACAGAATGATGACCACTGAATTCAGAAATGGAGAACTCATTGGTGATTTTGACAAAGAAATCTAATTAGATAGGTCTAAAAAGAAAATGGTATGATAAGAGATGAGAAAAATAAATAATAAATGAGACAACTTTAGATAATATTTCAAATATTTTTTTTGTAAATAATTGGTCACAAACTTTAGGTATAATATTTGTTTTTATTTATATGTATGTATACATATATATATATATATATATATATATATATATATATGTACATATTTATGCCCACACACTTACATGTGAACACACAGATACACACATTTATTTTTAAGAAGGAGGCTACTAAAGCATATATGTATGCTTATTAGGAAGGGTGTCTATTACCAGGCAGTTTTAAAATATTTAATATGATAATTAAGCTAAATTGGCAGTATATATTTTAGTTTTATTTTTTGTTAGTGATTACTAACTTGCAACCATGGGGGATTTGATGAACTATGAAGGGATTTCCATTGTACTGAGAACCTGCAGTGAAATTTCCGCACACATTGTATACAGACTCTCTTCACATTCATGTGTTTTGAATAAAATATTATTTCCTGTTTGACGTTAATGAGTAAGAAAAATTTTACAAAAAGGTGTAGAAAGATGTCCTAGATTGGGAGAAATATGTCACATGATAAATTTTGTCTCCACTGTAGTATTTTTTGTTACATTAGACATATCTGGATATAACCAGTTCTTTGTAGTCACATGGTATTTCCCCTCCAACATTCTTGACTTTGCACACAGAGATGTTTATATTTTATACCCAGTGCATATAGAAATGGAAGAGTTTTCAGACATTTGGTTTCAAAGAATTTCGAAAAAGAAGGTGAAGACTTCTTAAAGAAGATTATTACAGGCGATGAAACTTGGATCCATCATTATGACCCTGAGAACAAAAGGCAGTCCATAGAATACCACTTTAAGTGATCACCTTCTTAGCCGGAGCCTGAGTTTGGAATTCCTTGGCTACAGTGTTATTGTAGTGGTATTCCATGAACTGCCATTTGTCCTCAGGGTCATAATGATGGACCCAAGTTTCATCACCTGTAATTATCCCTTTAAAAATTCCTCACCTTCTTTTTCAAAAATTTCAAAAAGATAGAGAAACTTTTTCCACTGTTAAGAATTTAATAACAGAATGTTGTTTGAACTGAACATCTGAACATTCTTCCATTTTGATATACACTAGGTGAAAAATGTAAGCATCTGTGTATGCAAAGTCAAGAATGATAAAGGGGAGATACCATATGACTACCTAGAATCAGTTTATTCAGATATGTGTAATGTAACAAAAAAATATTACAATGGAGGCATAATTTATCAGCCCGCCTTTGTATATTGTGTATTTTAGTACAAGGCCCCGAGCCAGGTACTGTACATTAACTGTACTAAGTAAAGTGCATTATTTCCATTTTAAAATGAAGATATAAACTCAAACAGGGTTAAGTAACTTATCCAAATAACAGAAAATAGCACTCTTAATCAAGTGAGTCATAATGTATTTAGAATTCCCAAAAGAAAAAAAATGCTCAGGCAGCTATTGTCTAAAATGAAACCTCTGATTAACAGTGCCCAATTTCCTAAGTTTCTCTGACATTCACTTGTTGTCTCCCCAAATCAAAAATCAAACAAATCTGATATATTTTTGTACCTCAGTTATTTTAAGGAGAGTGGGATTCTGAAATCCCATCCACACTTTTTCAATAACTGAAGTTAGTTGAGCTCAATTAATATAAAATCAAACACACAGGAAGTCACCTGGATTTACCTGATGATGATTCGGGAAATTAGAACACCTTAGCTAAGTAAAGATATGTGTTGAATGAGGTTTCCTACATAAAAGGGACAAAAGAGTATACAACTCAGTAATAGTTCACTAGAAAACTCACAAAAGGGAATTTAAAAATTTGATCTTTTTTTCCAATTCAGAAGTAATGGGTAATAGGTTAGTAATATCTAGTTGTACTTGAGCACAATAAAAAAAAACTTATGTGGGTAATGGAATAATAGCCCTATCTCTAACAGAAAACATGAGGTGCCATAGAAATAATTAGAAAAATATGGAATCAAAAATAAAAATTCCAAATTACATATTCATTGAAATTATCCAGTGAAACTGAGATGTAGAAATAGCGACCAAGGAATACTTTATAGATATTCCATATTACTTACTTTTTATTGAACTTTACAAGTTTTTTACACACACTGTTTTTATGTATGACAATTCAATGAGGTTAACATAAATTATATCATCATCATTTTATATATAGTGTAAGATGGCTCAAAATAGTTTAGAGGCTTGTGTAAGCGATAGAGCCAGTGTCAGAGTGTCATATGTAATGATCAGTACATGAGACTGTATTGTATAGAGGTTTTGCTTTGCATTTCCAATTACTTCCTCCAAAAGATTTTAAATTGTGTTCAAAATATTTTATAAACTAATATGTTTTCTAAAATTCCAACACTGTGAATGTTGGGCTGGGTAGGGATTGTATACTAGTTTTGTAAACAGATTGAATGACCTGGTTTAGGATTTGCAATAACTAGGGTACTACATTTGCTTGTGAACATAATGCTTCATATATTGTATTGTTTTGACTATTTAAATTCACATATTACTATGTTTACATTTATAAATGATAATTTAAAATAAGAATAAAATTTACATTTAAAATGAACTTTAAAAACTCCACTCCAAGAATGAAATTGTTTTGTAATATTTCTTTTTTTTTCTGATTAAACGTATAATGTACCATAATGTCTTGTTGCCTCATTGCTGATTTCTTCAATTGATTGCCAATGCCCCAAACAGAAATCCTGATAATATCTCCTTCATGAATTATTTTTTTATATTCATTTTTATTGTTAGACTTATTGGGGTGACAACTGTTAGCAAGGATTACATAGGTTTCAGGCATACAATTCTACAGTGCATTGTCAACTTCATGTATAATAAGTTCACCACCTAATGTGACTTCTCTTTCCATCACCATATATTAAGCTTACCCCCCTCCTCTCCCACCCCCTCCCCTTTCTCCCCTCCCTAACCCACTCGTCCCCAAATAAACATTAATCTGTTGATTGTGTCCATGGGTTATTTGTTTGTTCATTTCTTTTTTCTTTGCTTTCAGTTTTATATTCCACATATGAGTGAAGTCATACAGTTTTGTAATATTTCTTTAATTCATCTCAGTTTATCTGCTCCCTAGTTCTGTTGTACTTCATTTATACTCTTTTGTAGCAACAGACGTTAGCCTGCATTTAATTTTCATCATCTTAATTTCCATAACTGGTTACACAACTTGATGAGGAAAAATTAGTGAATTTTACTCCTTAAAAAAAAAAAAGACATCGAGCTAGCGTAATACTACTGGGACTGGCAATTCAAATTAATCAAGTATTTATTTTTTTCTCTTACTGGCAGAGAGAGAGGGCGAGGGGAAGAAAGATTGAGAGAAAGACTGCATTTACATCAATCAATGCAGACAGAATGTGTTACACTAGGTCTTAATGATCAAATGCATATGTTTTAATTAGTAACATCATTGTATTTTGTGCCTCATTTAAATGTTCTTATTTGGTGTGTTACATACATTTCTGAGATTATTCTCGTTTCTATATCTTGGGAGAAAATAATTTAAATAATCAATTCAGTCAGCTGGTATAAGCACAGAACTAAATCCTGCGGAGAAAAACCTCTTTATAGACAGGGAGAGAGTGGCACCAGAAGAGTGTAGCCCTTACATAAGGAGGTTTGTTTTCCTCCTCTAAGAGAAACCCTGCACTTTCTGAAACTTATTTGTACATATGATACATACTTGTTTGTGCAACCACAAGAAGCATGTGTTCGTCTACATTTTTTTAAGGGAAAGGGGAAATTCGTTTATCTCAATCTCGAGCAATTCGTTTATTTTCGCACAGACCATAAACCAAACACATCCCTTCCGAATTAGACTCAAGTTATCAAATACCCTGGGGAGGTGTGTGTATCTCAGGGAGGCCAAGACACGGCACGAGAGACTCCCTCAAACCTTCTTATAGTGCCTCTGTCCAAAAGGCCTGTGAGAGAAAGTCGGAGAGGGCTTCTTCCCACGGCTAGCACAGCCTGCGTGTGCAGCTCCACACAGCGTTCGCCGCCTGAAATGAGTCCAACGTGCTGCACGGGCTCTTTCAGCCAGAGCCCGGAAGCGGGCAGTGTCTGCTGCTTCCCACCCCAGGGAAAGGAAGGCATCTATGCGGCAGCGAAATGGCTCAAAGTCTAACAAAACATGGGTTTTTCGTGTGAGTAAATAATCTGCCTGTCTGATTTTTTACTCCCGAGTGATCCCAGCTCAATCACGTTTCGCCTCAAGGGAACTAGCAGTCTTCTGGCGGCGGCTGCTCCCCGCGCGCCCCTAGCTCGCCTGGCCTCGGCTCGGCCGGTGCCTGCGAGTGTGCGTTACCTGCAAGAAGCAAGGACAGCCCGTCAGCAAGGACCGTTCCACACCAGCACGCGCGCCCCAACCCTCGGTGGAAGCTTCGCAGGAAAACAGCACCTCTACTACCGCCCCTCTACTGTCGGAAGCGGAAGGAAAGGAATCTGAGAAATTCATGGGGAAAGGAGACCAGAGACAGACGTCAGCCGCTATACTACCAACATGGACAAATTAGTGTTTCCCTTCACCTTCACCCCGCAACCCTAGTTATTTAATTTTTTTCCGAATTTCCTCACGAGTCTACCAACAATCTTCTGGACTGCACACATTAGGTGCCTGAAGAGGCTGTCTATATTTTCCCTCTTTACTACAAAAAGCTTCGACGGTCTTTGTGGACACAATTTTGATCAGTTTTCCAAGTTTCAACGTTGTCGCAACGTTGTGTATCTCAAGCCCCCGATCTCACACCGACTGGTGCCTGCACCCGTTGCTGAGTGTGGGTGGCAGAGCCCTCTGTGACTGTCCTCCGGACCACCCACACAAACCCTTTCTTATGCTGGATTGTTACAAGTAATGGAGCGTGCAGAGAAGTAGGGGCCTGTACCGAGAGGGAGCGAAGAGCTTGCAAGGCCTGGGGACAGCACAAGCTCCGGACCAGAGAGTTCAGAAGGTAGCATGGGGTATGAGAAGGGAAATTGGCTGACACCCCAGACATAAAGCCGGGTGCATTGGAAATTGTTCAGGCTTTAAAAGGACAGGGACGATCGAGCCCTGCTACTGATTTTATGCATTCCTTATTCTATCCTTTGTGAAATAAGCCCCCACCCCCACCCCAACCCCCCTTCCCGCAGGAGTCTGGGCTGTGGGCGGCTCGAGAGCTCTGCCCTGGGAATGCAGGCTCCCAAGGTTCTCTGTTAACCCAGCTGTTTCTCGAGGCTCCCCGAACACTGACTCTCACACGAATAGCGTCCTGCTGGATCCTCTTAGCTGCTCTGCAAGGACTCAGAACCAATTCAGCACCGTTTTAAAAGGTAGCAAAGCCAAGATGCCTTTTCTTTCTTTCGTTCTTTGTCTTTTTATTTGTTCACAATAACCTGTCGTTTCTGTTTGGAGGGTCTAAGAAGAATCCACTACCTCTTTACTGTGTATAACCTAGGAATTTCAAATGGGGCTTCTCAGAATTTAAATGTGGTCCCCGTAATTGGTAATTAAGATCTCGGCATCTTCCAAAGTAGCCTTTTCTATTTTATGTAATGAGAGACCCAACGATCGAGCTCTGGCTTTTCTATGGTACATAATCTGTATTCATATTCTCTCTCTCTCCCCCCTTCTCTCCCCACCCCCATTTCCCCTCTCGTGCACGCACGTGTATGAGCGCGCGTGCGTTTTCTTTCATTTCTATCGTTAGGAAACTCGTTCAGGGCCACCGAAAAGTCAGGAGAAGCTTAAATATGATTTGCCACGAATTCCTACTTCCACGTCAGTTAATCTCCGGAAACGTTGCCACCAAATACGTATGAGAATATTATTTTGGAGAAACGATTAACCCCTTCTAAAATATAAGGCACCAGAGGGGAAAAAAGGTGAAATTGGGAGACTGACTGGAAGACAAGGAAGCCCTTTACATTCGCTGGAGGGAAGTGCTATTTGGGGACAGGCTGCAAGGAGGGTTCCAGTACTCATACTTCAGCACCGGAGGGAATGGACAGCGTCTCCAGACTGGGCTGCAGCCACAGGGACAAAACAGCGCTGCTGCTGCCACTGCTGCTTTTCTTGCTGCCACTGTTGTCGTCACGGGCAGCTGGACTCCCTGCTCCTCGCAACTAAAAGGCGGTGCCTCCTAACACCCTCACCTCATCCCTGCTCCCCTTTCTTGATAAACTAAAAGTAACCCTCTTTATCCACCTGCTATAACTGCTATACAGAGCTCTGAGGAGTACTCTTGCTCTATAGATTAAACTCTCAGCAGCATCTTCAAAATAATTTTCTAAAGGAGGCTGGGAGAAATGCAAACAGAAGAGTGAGTTTGAAGTTCTTAGAGACTCTGAGAAGTCATGGGCTCTGAAGTAGGGGTGGAAATATCCAAAGGCCCACACATTTTGAAATAAACAAATGTTCATGGAAGAAGTGCAACTCTTTTGGAAATAGCTTTGTGAGAGGAGATTCCAGAACTACTGAAAAATCCTACGTTAGAGAAACTGAAAGACTTCTAATTCTTTTACTTGGCAGGTAAGAGATAATATTACTTGTTTTTTGCTTATTTACAACTAATGATCTTTTTCCAGATATTGCAAAAAGATTACAAATAATATTATTTTTCTTTGTGGATTAAGAAAAAGATGAACAATTTATTTTTTAAATGATTGTACCTGAATCGTTATTTTAAGAAATCTCTTGCTTAATAAAATAGATATTTCACTTCTCTGAAGTCCCTTATGTGACAAGAATATTAAAAATCATCTATATGGACTTCTTAGGTATTTTTTGTATTGCTAATGTACCACAATTTTGAAGTTATGTATTTTCCCCTCAAAATTAACATAATCTATCATTTTGTAAGAGGGTTTTTTTTTGTCTTATGCATACAGTTTAAAGTGATATTATCTGTGTTACATACTAAGACTCTAAAAGTTACAAGTAGACATGGTTTAGCTACACCTTCTATTATATTTTATGCAATTGTAATTTGCCAGACAATACAAACACATGTCTACGTACACACCTGATTTCTTTCTCCACTTAAACCTCCAAGTATACCTACACCTGTAGAATCTTAACTGAAGAAATACACACATTTTTTACTTAGTATTGTCTTTCCAGCTTTTTAAAACTGAAGACTGCTTTCTCAAATGATATCTGCCAGAAGGCAGAAAATGAGAGGCTTAACTGTGCCATTTTAGCAAGCTGTGTTTTGATAGCATTCTGACTTCTTAGCTCTACAAAATACATTTGTTGCTGTAATTCAAAAAGTGGTAGGGAAAAATAGGTTCTTGACAAACCATAAACTTTGAAGTGTTCATTAATTCTGTTTTCTATTGATTCTTATTTCTGAAGTCTTCCCCAGAGCTTTAAAACTACAGTCTTTCATAGTGACCTTGATAAACATTCTGCTTTAATAAAAAGGGTTCACTGGGTATAGGCAGTTACACAAATTTATAGCTCATGTCTGACATTTCGCTGAGAGCTTAATCAATTCCAATGAGCACTCTTAGTTCAGTGGAGTGTTGACTTGAAAGGGTGGACTTTATAATCATGTAAATACATATGATACTATATGCATAACCAACACTGTGGAAAGAGTTTGCCCCTTTGAAAAACTAGAGTTCAATTTCAATTAAAAAAAAACACCTGTGAGGCCGTTTTGATGGCATTTGTTGATGGGCTGATGGGCCCTTGTTTTGCAATGGCTGAGAGTAGCAATTACACTTGGAAGGAAAAAAAAATCATTCTTAACTGTCAGTTAGCACAAACCTACTTGCTTGGCAGAAAGAAAGCAGAGGCATCTATGTCATTGAGCTGCTTGGGGGCTGTATTGCCCTATATAGGTCAGAAATGATCATATGAGGTGGAGAAAATGTACCATTTATTTGGATTTCTTCTAGGAGACCTACAATATGCTTCAAACTCAACCTGATTTTTTTATAATCTGAGAGATCTAAAGGCAAAATCACCACATAGAATAAATAATGATGTTTTAAGAAACTTAGAGCATATTGTTAGGTTGATACCTGATTGTCAATTAATTAACATATACAGACTCTGTGGCTGGCATCTCACAAAATGAAAGCACAAAATGTGTTCCAGGAAGGTCCCCAGTTACCTTCTTAGTGATAAAGAGAACAGGCTTTTCCTATGTGTGACTGAAACTACACAAAGTAAAAGTTATCTTTGCCTAATTCCTTTGGAGATTTAGTCATAGAAATAAATCACTATAATTCATCCTTTCAAGCTCAAGCAACATGCATGGAAGCCCATGTCAATACTTACCTTAGGGAAATGTTACACTGAGATGGAATTTTGTAAAGCAATACCCCACTCCTCAAAAAAAAAAAAAAAAAGGAGCGGATGAGTTAATGGAACCAAACCTTTTTTGCACAGAATCACCTGTCTTTAAAGAAAAACCAATGCTTTATTACAAATTATCTATATCCTGATAAAAAAAGCTGTTTGTTTGGATAGTTACTTTCGTCCTTTATGGAAAACAGATGCATGAGGTTTGCAGAGTACCAGACAAAATAATTCAACATACCCTCCCCCATGAAGGTTGTGATGGTAGTGGTGGTGGGGAAAACACTTTGCTGGTAGGGAAAAGTGTTATTGACTGTTGCTTATTTTTGAGACTGAAAGGAGAAAAGTGAAATAGAATTGCATAAGGAGGAAAATGTAGTGTGTATAGCACCAGGGGATAATTAGAAATAAACCCTGGAATCTGTTGTGTGGTGAGTGGGACAGAAAGGTATGGCCTGAATTAAATTATAAAATATTATGAAAACACCTCTTGTTTAACTTTTTGTGTAAACCATCTAAATATTACCTAGATATTCTAATGTAATGATTGATATCATCAGATTATATTGGATTTGAATATTCAGAGTTTGCCTTTAGAATTGTTTCCTTGGGTTTTTATTTAAAAATGTAAAGGTGTGAGATGATTATTATTGGAATTGAAGAGGGCCCTAAGTAATTGACTTTGTGTGTGTGTGTGTGTGTGTGCGCGCGCGCGCGTGCGCGTGCGTGCACGTGCACGTGCACGTGTGTTATTTAAAAGATATAAATTCTAGGCAAATAACTTGCTTATTTATCTAATTCTAATAAGCAAGGCAAAAGCCACTAGTGAAGAAAAGCATGTTGTAAGCTAGAAATTATGTCTATAGTTATCTCAACTCCCCAGGTACCTGTACAGTGAGTCAGAATTGCACTCAAATGGAAAGAGACCTCTTATTTAATATTTTCTTCCTGTTTAGTTTCAGAGAATGAGTTACACATGGCATGTGTTGAAAGAGAAAACATGCTGCAGTATAAAATATGTTATGCATCATGATGTAGCAGAACAAGTACTATTTGACAGTCAAAAGATAAGAATTCTTGAATTGCTTGTCATTAGATCTTGGAGAATCACTCCACCCAATTAAACTTTATTTTTCTTTCTGAAAAGGGATAGATTTTCTACCAATTAAGGAACATACATTCACTTGTTGCCTAAGTATTTGTGGGATGAAGAACAGATGCCTACTCTGTAGAATATTGAAAAGTCCCAATATGATACTTTTGAGAGTGTTTTGGAAACTTAAGTGCTATATATTTGAGCTATTATAAACAATCTCCAATAGCACTAATTTCTTCATTCATTGAAAAATTCCCTGCTAATTACAATATGGTACGCATGTCTCATATATTTAAGAATGCTCACTGTAAAGAATATATTTTTTCATTAATTCAGCATTAACTTTCTTATATCTTTTAATGGCATAAATATTTCAGTGCAAGTAAGAGCTGTTTTAAAAATATTTATTATTCAAAATTGACACTACATTTTACACCAAAAGGATCAACATCACCTAAGTTCATTTTAACTACTTTCATTTTGACCTTAAATGAATCAATCACTGCCTTTGTGTCATAAGTTTCTCATCTATAAAAAGAATTATATTTATTATTATTTATATCAATAAGCAAGCTGCCAATATGAAGTGGACTTTAAACCTCAAAGTCTAAAAACACACCCAGAAAGGATTTTGATTTGATTTATAGCTAGTGAAGATGGAATGAAGTGTAGAAAACATAGGCCTGATGTATGGGGATACCCTGGACATGCTGTAAAGACATAGTATTGATTTAGTACAAAACTTGGGTTCTACTCATAGATGTCTTAAGGCAATGTCAAGTTAAGCAACATCTCATTGCTTACTTACTTTTCATCAGTTGAACTTTTAAAAGTGACTATGATTTTTTAAATGTGATTTTTAAATATTTAGTCAGTATAGATTTCTATGGTATCACTAAAAATATACTGATATATAATTTAAGATATCTAAATTATTGTTTAGTGTTACCGCCATTTCCATTATCTTTGTGTGGTTAAACTATTTGACTACCAGCGACAGAAAATTATATAATTATCTAGATAGTGATATAATTTTGAGACATTTTGGTTTTGGTTTTATTTGTCATCACTTATCCAAACAAAACAAAACAAAACAAAACAAAAAAACAAAAAAAAAGGAAGGAATTAGAGAATAAAAAATAGAAAAAAGCAGGAAGTGACAGGTCATTAAAACAATGTCATGTGACCAAGAACGTTATCTTTAAATTATTGTGAAACTTGTTTAGCACATTCTACATATTCAGTGTATCAGAAGATCATGTTAGATTTATATGAATTTGGTCTTCAAATTTTTAGCAGAGCTAAAGTAATAGTATTTACTTTTTAAATAAAATAATCATTAAGCTAACATATTAGAATAGGGCCTAATTCTTTATCAGTTTATCACATTTAATGTACATACTTGCATACATTTTTTTAAATTAAAATTTGTGAAGTAGTTACAACTACATTTAGCAAATATATTACCATTAACTCAAAATTTCAAAGAGCTAGAGATATGATTATTTAAAAGAATAAATAGTAAAGCACTAAATAAATTAATGGAAAGCAGGAATATTTCCCTTAAATTCTGGTATCAGAATTTTCATAATCTGTTACACATATAAAACAATTGAAATGAATAATGCATTCTCTTTGAATCTTCTCAATGGGCTCCATAGTGAGAAGTAAGCAACTGAGATTAAGAAATTTAAGAATGGCCATAAGAAAGCACTATTGCATGATTAAAAATGTATGAAATAAATACACAGTTTCTTTTTTTTT